>JAPMUY010003159.1:0-255663 GCA_026901105.3 Galaxias olidus
TGCTTTATCTATATGAAATATAGAAGATGTCTCAGTAAAACCATATGTTTTTGTTTACCTTAGACCCTCTGCTAACAATATATGCAGAGATCATACTTAGATTTGCGCAATTGCACGTGTGGTACAGGTTCAAAGGACACATATGTCTCGAAGTCTGTAAAATGGCATTGGTTCACTATTACAGCGTCAGTAAATAAAACCTGCTTTATCTATATGAAATATAGAAGATGTCTCAGTAAAACCATATGTTTTTGTTTACCTTAGACCCTCTGCTAACACAATATGCAGAGATTATACTTAGATTTGCGCAATTCCATGTGTGGTATAGGTTCATCTAAGGTCACATGTGTCTCAAAGTCTTTAGCCAGGCGTTTTTTCTCTGTAAAGGCCTCATGACATTAAACCTGCTTTATCTATGTGAAATATAGAAGTTGTCTCAGTAAAACCATATGTTTTTGTTTACCTTAGACCCTCAGCTAACACAATATGCAGAGATTATACTTAGATTTGCGCAATTCCATGTGTGGTACAGGTTCAAAGGACACATATGTCTCGAAGTTTGTAAAATGGCATTGGTTCACTATTACAGCGTCAGTAAATAAAACCTGCTTTATCTATATGAAATATAGAAGATGTCTCAGTAAAACCATATGTTTTTGTTTACCTTAGACCCTCTGCTAACACAATATGCAGAGATTATACTTAGATTTGCGCAATTCCATGTGTGGTATAGGTTACCTTAGAACCTGTACCACACGTATGTGTATATATGCACACAAATCTAGTATATATATTGTTAGCTATGAGGGTCTAAGGTAAACAAAAACATATGGTTTTACTGAGACCTGCTTTATTCATACATAAAGCAGGTTTATGTATGAATATAGAACCAATGCCATTTTAAAGACTTTGAGACATATGTGACCTTTGAACCTATACCACACATGGAATTGCGCAAATCTAAGTACAATCTCTGCATATTGTGTTAGCAGAGGGTCTAAGGTAAACAAAAACATTGGTTTTACTGAGACAAGATCTATATTACACATAGATAAAGCAGGTTTATTTACTGTGTAATAGAACCAATGCCATTTTACAGACTTCGAGACATATGTGACCTTTGAACCTGTACCACACGTGCAATTGCGCAAATCTAAGTATGATCTCTGCATATATTGTTAGCTGAGGGTCTAAGGTAAACAGAAACATATGGTTTTACTGAGACAACTTCTGTATTTCACATAGATAAAGCAGGTTTAATGTATTGAGGCCTTTACAGAGAAAAAACACCTCGCTGTAGACTTTGAGACATGTGACCTTTGAACCAATACCACACATGGAATTGCGCAAATCTAAGTATAATCTCTGCATATTGTGTAGGCAGAGGGTGTAATGTAAACAGAAACATATGGTTTTACTGAGACATCTTTATATTTCATATAGATAAAGCAGGTTTTATGTTACTGAGGCTTAACAGTGAACCAATGCCATTTTACAAGACTTTGAGACATATGTGACCTTTGAACCTGTACCACACGTGCAATTGCGCAAATCTAAGTATGATCTCTGCATATATTGTTAGCTGAGGGTCTAAGGTAAACAAAAACATATGGTTTTACTGAGACAACTTCTATATTTCACATAGATAAAGCAGGTTTAATGTCATGAGGCCTTTACAGAGAATAAACGCCTTGCTATAGACTTTGAGACATATGCGACCTTTCAACCTGTACCACACATGCTATTGCGCAAATCTAAGTATAATCACTGCATATATTGTTAGCTGAGGGTCTAAGGTAAACAAAAACATATGGTTTTACTGAGACATCTTCAATATTTCTAATAGATAAAGCAGGTTTAATGTAATTGGGCCTTTACAGAGAAAAACACATTTCTATAGACTTCAAGACTTGAACTTCTACCACACGTGCAATTGCGTAATTATAAGTATAATATCTGCATATTTTGTTACCAGAGGGTCTAAAGTAAGGAAAATGTTATCGTTTTACTAAGACATCTTCTTTTGTTCCTATAGATAAATCAGGTTTAATGCATCGAGGCCTTAACAGAGAAGAAACACCTTTCTATGTACTTTTAAATAAGTTACCTTTCAACCTTTAACGCACATGCAATTGCACAAATATAAGAATATTCTATACATAGATTGTTAGCAGAGAGTCTAACCTTAAAAAAATAAAGTTTTAATGAGATATATATATATATATATAGATAAAACAGGTTTGATGGAATGAGGCTATAATAGTGAACCGTCTTGCTATAGATTTTGAAACATCTGTGACCTTTAAACTGGTTAAATCTAAAGAAGTTTTAAAATGATAATTTATGAAATTCTTTGATTCATGTGACCCTTGAACCTCTGTCTATCCTTTAATGTCTAAGCGCTTTGGAATAATTCTCAATCTCCAATTAGCAGAGTATTCACAGAAAATAATAAAGGTGTGTTTCACTGAGAAGTCTACTATTTTCCATTTAGAAAAGAGGGTAATTTGTTCAAATAACCACTGGACCTTTGAAATCAAACATTTGGAGCTCAATTGCTAAAAAATTATAGTTTTTCAGAAGCAACGTTATTGCTTTACATAAAAAAAGTAAAAAAAATTAAATTATGAGAATTCGTTTTTTTAAATTATAACGTTGTTGGCCCAGTTGCGGTGGGAACGTGCTAGTTTTTCGGATTAAAATGAGATATAACACTTTTTTGGTACTGCATTCATCTCCATGACGAACTCTTATTTTGAAGGCAGAACTGCGATTTTGGGCGCCGTGTTTGATTACGTCACACCACTAATGTGACTAATGTCGCTGATTTCACGCTACTTTATCTTATCTTAGTTTATTTTAGCTACGTTGGCTAACTAAACTAGTCTCTGCTATTGAATGTATTCCTGTATAATCTATTGCTAATCCTGAGGTTGCCGTAGAGGTAAAACAACACGGCCGTCAGGTCTTGGAAGCCAAGTTTTTCTATGGTCCGGAAGGGTGAAGCTAGATACTAGCTAGCTACTGTTGGAATCTGACGTTTGGCAGCTGGACATGTCAACTGCTCTACTTTTTAGCAGGCTTTCAACGTCGTCAGGACTGAGAAGTGATTGCTCAATTTTCACATAAAACAAGTTTGTTTTATTTGTTTTATTCCCCACATCTTTTTTTTAAATTTTTGTTTAGATTTCACTGGCCTCAGTAAGGCGTGCTTTGTCGTGGAAATTGTTATTTTTTAAGTGTTATGGCTTGCAACAAATCTAGGTTAATTTTACACATACTATTATCAGAGATGGTGTGTTTCATCTATGCCTATATATCACTCTGCCTCAAGTGTTTTTAGAGCCCTGATATTGTGATTAGCCTAACATGGATCTTTAGCTCATATGTTCTGAATGATTAAGTGCATGGCCAGGACCCTGACATAGAGAGGCCCTATCTATAAACCAAACAGCCAGTGGTAACAGTTTGTCCTTAGAAAGGGCTGGTAAATGAAAACATTGTCCTAGTGGGTGCGTTTGATATGGCCTCGGTAGTAAAAACCTACACCTATCCTCACTTTGCTTCATGCTGATTTCTCAGTCTGGAAAGACAATATGCACAACTGATTTCCAATTAGTTTTATTTCTAAATTTCATGCTACGGTAAATAGAATCCCCTTTAGACATTGATTAATATTATGACGATGCTGTCCACATTTTTTTTATAATGTTTCTTCTTGCAGTTAAAGTTATGTCAGTATCACATGGCTCCTCTCCACAAGTCTGTCAATCCACACACGCATCTCCAACTCAGAAGATCTTTGAGTTTACAGAGGTATTTTATCTAAATAATATGGCTCATTGGGTATATTTATAGCTATTGCCCACTTCCTTCCATGGCTGTACTCAAAACTACGAATTGCTTGTTAAAGGGGAATATATTCTGCCACCAGGGTCGGAAAACGTAGAGGACTGTTATGGAAGACGTTCCTTGGTTTGTCCATTGGTGTTCCTGTTGGAGCCGGCGTCCATTATACTCTGTTAGAGTCTCGAGAAAGGAGGAAGATAAAGATCTTATTGGAGGGAGTTGGCCGCTTCTTTAGGTGGGTGTCCACATGATCAGTACTATTGTCAGTCACCATAACCCTCTCAGCATTGCAATGTGTAACTATCTCGTATTATTTATAGATATTTTTTCCTTCCAGATCTCTTTCTGTTGGACTTTTTATCTCTGTAGATTATTGGTGGACCTCCAATCTGACATTACGTGGCATTGATGAGGTAGGTTTGAGTGTTGTGAACTGTAATTAGCGTTTGCTTGAAAGAGCTGTTTGTGAATCCTCAGCAGATGAACATACCCTGTGTTGGCATGGTAACATGGAGCTATGGCGGTTGGCCTGCCTCCCTGTATGGGCAATCACATAATATTCCTGTCCTCCACTGTCAGAGCAGCCCAGCCTATGTGGCTGAGATCTCAGCCTGCCACCAGAGGGCAGCAGACAGCATGGTGAATGGCGCTGTTCAGAACGGGGGCATCTACATCAAGCTGGGCCAGGGTCTGTGCGCCTTCAATCACTTGTTACCACCAGAGTACGTACGCACCCTGCATGTCCTTGAGGACAAAGCCTTGAACAGGAGGTACAAAGAGGTGAGACGTCCTGCATCGCCGGCCCTGACTGCAAATGAGGCGAAGCATGGGTCTGAATGTGACTCTTTATTTGTTGTTGTACTGGACGATGATGATTTCATGGTCTGATTTTCCAGGTTGATGCTCTGTTCCAAGAGGATTTTGGCAAAACTCCTGACCGTTTCTTCAAGAAATTTGATTATGAACCTATAGCAGCAGCCAGCTTGGCCCAGGTTCATAAGGCAGAGTTGCATGATGGGACATGTGTTGCTGTCAAGGCATGTATGAGTGGAGCTCTAAGTCACCCACTGCTAAACACATTGAGTACTAAACATGCTAGACAACTGAGGAATACACCAGACAGAAAAATCATTAGTATCTATTTTTGACTTCTTTACTAAGTATTTTCTACTTTTTATAGGTACAGTACATAGACCTAAGGGACCGATTTGATGGTGATATTAAGACTTTGGAGATCCTCCTGGATATTGTGAAGTTCATGCACCCCACGTTTGGCTTCCGATGGGTCCTTAAGGTTGTGGCAGACATTTCGTTGTGGGACTGTGGCAGACAAACTGAAACATACGTTGCAGACGCGATTTAACACTGGCGTTCTCCCTATGGTTTTAGGACCTGAAGGGAACGTTGGCTCAGGAGCTTGATTTTGAAAACGAGGCTAAAAACTCAGAGAGGTGTGCGGAGGAACTGAAACACTTCAAGTTTGTTGTCGTTCCCAAAGTCTTCTGGGAGCACACCAGCAAGGCAAGAGCGTTTGTCCTTGTAAGGGATTTTGGATGCCAAAAGCAACCTTTGCAATCCAATCTGAAACGGTGTGTGTTTTATTTGTTCAGAGAGTGCTGACTGCAGAGTTCTGTGAAGGCTGCAAAGTCAACAATGTGGAAGAAATCAAAAGACAAGGTCTAAGCTTAAAAGACGTAAGTCATTTATAACTAGAAAGAGCACATTTTGCTTTAAACAAATGTCATTTCCATAACACTTTACCAACTCAATGCCCTTTAGGCATCTGACAAACTGATCCGCACATTTGCTGAGCAAATATTCTACACTGGCTTCATCCATGCAGATCCCCACCCTGGCAATGGTAGGTCTATGTGTTTTGGCATTTCCCTACCCTGTAAACTGTTATTGTGCTTTTGAATACAGACTTGACAAAATTATACTCTGCACTAGACAGGGATACACATAGTAAAATACAACTGCAACAACCAACAGAATGTCTTGTTTTGCAGTTCTTGTAAGAAGAGGTCCCGACAAGAAGGCGGAGTTGGTGCTTTTGGACCACGGGCTTTATGAGTACCTTAGTCAACGGTATGGTGTGAAATTACACTGTGGGGTCCATTGGTGACTATTGTTGAACGTTAAATATTGCACATGCTCTTACATGTGGTATTTTCCCTTTTAGTGACAGAGTGGCTCTTTGTAAACTATGGAGGGCCATTGTCCTGCGGGATGAGGAAGCCATGAAAAAGTACTCGAGTGCTCTTGGGGTCAAAGGTAAGGATAGTTTTGTCAATAGTTAACAAATAAACAATAAATGTTATTATTATGATGTTATTACATTCAAAATACAATATTTCAAACCATTCTTTGTAATCTGTGCCTTTCCTTTATGCAGACTACCTCATCTTCTGCGAGATGCTACTGCAGAGGCCGATTAACATGAGAGAACTAGGTCTGTCCAACATCCTGAGTCGTGAGGAGACGTCCTACATGCACGACATGGCGGTCAATCGCTTTGAGAGCATCATGCAGGTGCTGAAGTCTATGCCCCGCCCCATGCTGCTGGTCTTTCGCAACATCAACACAGTCCGAAGCATTAACATTGCTCTAGGTGCACCGGTGGACCGTTACTTTGTGATGGCCAAAAGGTTTGTCGAGTTAATGTACTTGGGTTACCCTAGTTGTACAGGGTAAAAGTGCCACCTTTGGGGGGGAATGTGCCTGTGAGGTTAGAAATAAGATAAACAATACAATAAGATGTGCAGTGGAATAAAAAATACTTCACAAATTAGATTTCATATTTAAATCAAATACATACATAACTATATGAAAAAACGAATCAACTATTTTATCCATCCATTATCTATACCGCTTATCCTATGCAGGGTCGTGGGGGGGCTGGAGCCTATCCCAGCCGACACAGGGCGCGAGGCGGGGTACACCCTGGACAGGCCACCAGTCGATCACAGGGCCGACACATAGGGACAGACAACAACTCACACTCACATTCACACCTACGGACAATTTAGAGTCACCAATTAACCTGCATGTTTTTAAACTGTGGGAGGAAACCCACGCAAACACGGGGAGAACACACAAACTCCACACAGAAAGACCCTTGGGTCAGGTGGGGATTGAACCCAGGACCTTCTTGCTGTGAGACAACAGTGCTACCCATTAATAGATCAGTTTAAAAGAAGTGCCAGAATCAGCCAATCTTTTGTCCACAAATGGATTGTACCAAAGTCTAGTTGCTGTAATAAGAACTCAGTCATTATTGGTCTTCAATTTAGACTTTGGAACAGGCGATGCAACCTTATCTGAGGACAAGGCTGCTTTTTTTTTGGCGGGGGGAGATTATTCAAACTATTATTCAACTAAGGTTGTGCCTAAAGACCTTTGACATATTATGCTGCATTTGAATATTGTGTAAAAAAATTATTAAAGCTTAAGGATTTATTTGGAAAGCTAATTTGAATGTTCAGATGTCCAAAAATATTGACCTTGCCTTGTCAGCGATGGTTAATCAGTGACCTCTGAGATAAACTCATTGTCAGATTAACACAGAGGATAAGGTTTTACTTGTTAGGAATTAAACATTGACATTTAAACGTAGTGAACCCATCAAGCAATACAAGCTTACTTGTAAGGTTTTATGCAAGTATGACTAGGTTCATGTAAGTGACAGAAATGTATTTGGGTGGCTTCAATTAAAGTAATATGAATGATGATACCTTGTAGGAAACGTCTGTCACTGTAAATAATTTGTCTGAAACATAAGTAATAAAATATTGATAAGACTTGGTGATACATGTTTAGTTCCACAAACTGCAGACATACCATTTAGCGGTTAATATGAAATATCAAGGTTTGCAGCATGTCGAGAAAGTGTTCATAATCCATGTTGGTCTTCCCAGTGCTGTGCGTGGCTGGGGAAAGATCCAGGCAGACAGGCCAGGGATAATTCCAAGGCTTTGGGTGTTCAGCTGGCTACGGACAGCGTGGGAGAACCTAAAGTTTGAATGTGCCTTGAGGTAAGGAGTGATGCTAATTTATACCACCACGAGGTCTAAGAAATAATAGCAATTATTAATAACGTATCAAACAACCACTACTGCTAAATGCTATGAATTAGTTAGTGACTCAAGTTTTCTTCACAGGTCAGAGATGGCAATGATGAGTGTGACGCGTTCACTGGTGAACCTGCTGTCTTATCTCGGTCTTCTATCTCTCGACAAAGACACTTATGATTATCTGAGGTAGTAAATTACTTGCTATCTCAATACTTCTTCAGGAACAGATAACACATATATACCATGTGGTGCTACATCATGCTTGTGATCAAACCAAATTATGCCCATCCATTTTGGACCGTGCGATGTGGTCTCATGCAAGTTGTGGACCAGATGGCACATGCAATCCTAAGTCAAGAGGACTGAAGAGCACAAATATAGCCTACCACACTGTAAAATGTAGAGCCAGTGCATGCCACCATGCATTGCTGGCAGTCAGGGAGGAATTGTCACTGGTACAACCTTTTGGATATATACATATGTTAATGAATAGGTATTTTACAATTGTAAGTTAAGTAGAACTATTTATCATGGGGTTTTGTAACATTTTAGTTATTTTTAACAATTAAGGACTTTGACCTTATCACAGTGATAAAAAAAATATGGATATAACTCATGGGGAGAGTGCGAATTATAAGAGGACAACTGGAGGGAGGGGAGTTCTTTTTTTTCTACAAAGCGAGCCCGGGTTCCTTCACAATTTAAAGGAGGGGTGCACGCGTGCCTCACTTTACACGCATGCCTATGTTAGCTGGGAACAGTAGGCAATCGTTTTTGTCATTTCAGTGTGTGTAGTACTGTCTCCCCACCAAACTGGCATGACAGCAAACACCATAAAGTGCAGCCACCTTTCTCACTCACCTCCAATCTCCCTGCCATCTCCCACCGCAATTCACACTCTGCTCATGAGAACGTTTTAAAAAATAAAATGGAAAAAGCATAATGGCTGCTTTACGTATTATAACTTACATTTTTGAAGAGAGCTTGTACTCAGCATACATTTGAGTAATGTTGCCCTTTTCTATAGCAATTTATCTGCAACCCCACGCCCAGAGACCAAAACCATGTTCAGCGCACCAGTTCCCTAGGTATATTCTGTATCAGATTTTCCATTATTTTAACAAATTCTATTTTTGCCATGTACCAAGCAGATTATTCAGTTTTAAGAGTATCTGGTCATTTATCAGCCAAAATGTTGTTCCATTGCAAAATTAACTGTTTAAACTAATAAATATGTCTACCTCCTTGTCTGTATCGTCTGAACGATTTTGGTAATCAGAGATCCATGCAAATGTTTTGTAATGATTTTTAATCATTTTGTGTACAAAATATTCTAAGAAAACATGATTCCTTACTTTGTCTTACACAGATAACAAAAATTATTCCATTAACAATGCATTCTTTTCATTCAATATAAAACAGCCGATACCACACAACAAGAGGCAAGTTCAAATTCTACTCAAAAATGAGCGGTGACCCTATCAACCTCCAGAAGGTCATCAAGAATCTAGTGAAAGGAAAGACAGACATGGTTGGAATTTAGAATCAAATTAAACGTCACACGCTTCTTTTAAGGTTGATTATCCAGCTACTTTTGGGTTTGAAACCTAAAATAAAGATGTGTGTATATATAAAAAGCAACCTACAATGTCTGCAGTGGTACCAATCTTCTTCGCCAACTCACTACGCTCCATGGCGCTCAGATACAGGTACTTGTTGAGAAGCTCTCCGTCCAGAATATTCCGCACTGCATTAGTCAAGGTCCGTCGGTCAGTGTGCAACATCCTGGAGGACCAGTTTCAAAACATGTTAATGTCAGGTCAAGCCTCTTGCTTAATATTTCCCTCAAAATGTATGCATTTCCTTCAGGGAACTTTGCCATATTATTATATTACTTACTTTTATTACTATTTTATTTGGCTGGGCACAAGAAAAAGGATTCCCATTTTAATTATCTATTAAAATACGTAGAATATATGCCATATGAACCTGAATGCCTTTGGGTTTAAGCCAGCATGGTGAGGCAGCATTGTGGTGAGAGCGTTCTGCAACATCAGAAGTCGCCGGTAGGTCTTCTCCTGCATGGGCAGAAGCATCCCGAGGCCTCCGTCCAGCGTGGCTGTGAAAACACAAGCCATGGAAGAGTCGTGAACAACTCTAAACCCTGCACTGGAGGAACCCCTCCACCCTGGCCCTGGGACACGACCTACCGAACCACGTGATGTGCTTGTTGTCCCAGGTGAGGGACTTCTTGCTGCTCGTGTCGAGGGCCCCTCTGCAGGGCATCCTCCAGAAGGTGTTGACGTTGGCCCCCACGTTGAAGTCGGCTCGCCTCAGAAGCCGCATGCCGCCATAGCTCTCTTTGGCTGCGGTGGTGAAACCACATTGTTACACAGGACCCAAGAAAACATGAATACTGGAATAGGTAGTTATACACATTTCCTATTAGATTTAGTTCAAGTCTTACCTTCAGGCAGATACATGTAAACCGACAGGTTTTGGTCTCTGTCCGACACTGCAAAGAGGAGAGAAAACGAGAAGCGAAAAAAGGTAAACCTTTGACAATCTGAGAAGGGATGCGTAGTTTGGAAGTAAATTTTGTCGGAACTTTACCCAGAAATCCTAGTTGGTTGTTATCCACCATGAACTCAATGCTGTAAACCTCCATGGGCTTCGCATCCTGTTATCCAGCAAAACAAAAAGACGAGAGCCTCATAAGCTGAAGAAAAGGGTGGCGTTAATCACGACGACGACAGCAGCCACTTTCACTATCTGCAGCGACCAGGGCTGTTCTCTGGGCGATAAATGCAACAAAGACCTGGAGTCCCTCGTGGCTCGCAGTGGAGAACAAAGCGAGCGCCTACTAGTACACCATGAATACTCATTTGGAAAGAAGCGTTAAATCAATAAACACTCAAAGACGTGTACCAGGGCCCACAGAGATCGCTTAATCTCCAGTCGCTGGAACGTAATGCTTTGATCCCAGTTGTCGGCTGAGAAATACCTTTGTTGTGTTAGGACAGGGACAAAAAAGTAATGCTGCTCAAGAGACAGGCTATTACACAGAAGGAGCTGGAGATTTATTGACCTATCTAGGGAGGCCGTTGTTTCACTTAATCTCTACACGCGTCCATATTGAACAAAGCCTCAACCAGGGACAGAGTCACTAAACGGGGGGGTGGCCGTGCGGTCATACCCGGCTGACGAGGGACAGGGTCTTGCTCTCCTCCTGGTAGCGCAGCAGCGAGATGCTCTTCATCAGGTCCGCGGCCAGAATGAAGTTCTTGATGCTGAACATCTGGTGGATGTGGAGCTGCGTGTCAATGAAGGCCATGCCCGTCAGGTCGTTGTCCTTCAAGCTCCACAGGAAGATCTAGACAAACAAAACGCCGCATCAAAAACCTATGATAACCCGGATTAAGGCTAAATCATCTCCCGCTAACGTGTGAGGAACGGGAACCGCCCAGACACTATGGGAAGGGAGCCGTGTCTAAGCAGCTGCATATTTCCTAAGGCACTTTGACATAAGGTCACATTGACTTTAGAGGTTCTGTTTGACAAGGGCAAGGTGGCCGGCGGTACCTTCTGTCCGATGGCTGAGACGAGGTATCCACTGCAGTGACACAGAGCAGTGACTGGTCCCTTCTGCTCCTTCTCATACAGGACCTTGAACTTGTTCTTAGTGAGGGGCTGGCCTGGCTCGGGAACCACTTCAATCACGTCGAGGATCAGAATCTGAACCAGAGACACAGAGAGAGAGAGAGAGAGAGAGAGAGAGAGAGAGAGAGAGAGAGAAACAAAAACATGACTTGAAAGAAAAAACAGCACCGGTATCGTATCACACCGTTTTGAAAATGGCAAACGTCTCAAAGGACGAGGACTTTGAAGAGGCCCTATTAGCTGACTATGCCATGTGGCTCTGGGCACCGCTCACCCTGCCTCTGCACGTCACCTCCTCCCCTTGCATCATGCAGGTGCCGGCGGCCACATAGCCCTTCAGCCCCGACACGGTCTCCTGGCTCTTCAGGGCCACAGTCTTCATACAGGTCACATGCTCCCACTCCTCCAAGTCAATCCTAAGAAAGGCGTCACGCCATATACAGTTTTTTTAATTTAGTAACTGGTTTGCTCCAGTATCAGAGTCACCAGGATGTGTACTTTTGAACACTTGCTGTGGCTGTGTGCCAGGCATAACAAGGAAACACGATAGTATGGGAAAACCCCAACACCACTCTTCTGTGGGAAATATTTGGATTAGGTGTGGTACCTTGTGTTTGGAATGGCCTCCCAACTGACGGGGGAGATGAGCTGAATGGAGAACCTCTCCTGCTGGGGGTGAATGTAGCGCTCGTCTGTAGCACAGGACAGGACAGGGCACGGATCACACACACTCCTTAGGATGGACAATCTGCCATTTAAACTATACGTTTCTAAACACCTAAGAGCTCTGAGCAACCAACCACAGACTGCTAATACGATTTGGTCTTCTCGGCATATCCATGCAAGACGACACAAAGGGACATATCCAGTATGGATGCACGTCTTACCCCGGTCTATGATCTCAAACTCCTTCTCCTCCCCCGTCATCCTGGGAATTCGAGTGCAGGGATCTTTCAGGCTGGTGCACACGGCGTAGACCTACAAAAGGGAGAGCGGTGCACAGCCCAGAACCTTGGATCAAAGACTACCCTCCTTTTATGGCTGCTTCTTTACAGAGGCTTTCATCGACGTTGGAGGACTGGTACTTTTATCTCTCGCCTCTGAGAGCGGTTCATTCAGTACACGCTTTTATTATGGAGTTCACTGTCGAGACAGAAAGCTTCGCTCGTGGACTACGCCTGAGTAATGCAAATGCACAGGAGCTGTGTCTGGGAGTATCCCGCCGACCTGAACACTGGGGCCTCACCTTGGACTCCACGTGGTAAGAGACGTAGTGCACGGTGCAGCGCAGGGGGATCTTGCGGACGGGCCACGGGGCATCGTAGGACAGGTAGGTGGGCAGCACACTGATCCTCAGCTCGCCCTGTGGAGAAACAAACGCCAACCACACACAGTCTACTATCTGACCCACGCGCTCACACCCAGGGAACACAGTTATGTGTGGACGTGACGCCCACCTGTTTGTTGAAGTAGAGAAAGCCTTTGGGGCAGTTGATGTTGTGGAAGGGGGAGAAGGACTCGATGGAGCCGTCGATGGTCATGGGGTGGAGCCTCATGGCCCCCCGGGACGTCACCAGCATCCAGTGGGGAGAGGGCCCGCAAATAAACACCTGGAGCCACAAAGCACAACTCAAATACCTGTGAAAGCATTACCATCTACGAGGCTTCACCAAAAGGAAAAAAGAAAATGTCCCCCCTACCCCAGAGTATCCAGAGATGTCCTCAAAGTATCTGAACCTTGCCACTCGTCCTTTGGTGGCGGCCATCTCGTCCCCGGAGCCATCCGTCTTCTTGTCCTTCTTCAGCTTGGACTTCTTTTCTCTGTAGTTGATGTTGTGAGGCATCTGTGCAGAAAAGCAGGAGCAGCATTTCTTCAAAATTCTCTTTTATATGGAGTTGTCGACACGTTTTGGCTTAATTTCCCTTTTAGCCTTACCTTCTTGAAGCGCACTTTCAAGTTGCTCTGCGTCTGCTGCTGGTCATATGGGAAGGCCTCGTAGATGAGCAGCTCCTGCTCCACGTGCACCTATCAGACAAGTCAACGGCTTCAGTCACAAACTGTGTTAAGCAGAGTCCTTTGTCATGTTAAAGAAATACATTTTGGTTTCTTTTCTCTATTAAGTGACAAAAAGGAGCATTTAGGTGCAGTTTTATATCTTTCTTGACCAAAGGGGAAATAAATAAATACCTAGAGCTGATTAAACTAACTCTTCTCCAAGACAAACTCACCAGCAGGTACGGTCTGCAGTGATTGTTACCCAGCGACACCAGCGACACCTCTTTAACCAATGGGATTTCCCCCTGTCTGGTCACTTCCTCCTTTTTGCCATCCCCCTGAGTCGCTGACTGGCCAGCAGAGCTGTCAACCAATACTCTCTGTCCAACGGGGAAGTTCTTCACCAGGAACACTAGTCGCCAGTCAGGAAGCTGGTAAATCTACAAACAAACAACAATGTCATTACAGCTACAAAAACAACTGGTTTCAGTCACTGTATGGCTACTTGCTGTATGGTAGCTCATTCTGTGCTCAGTTTTCCATACCTCCATCACACCGTTCTCCCGGACTATCATGCACCAGTGGGTGGGCTCGGCTTTCCCCGAGCCCGACCCGGACAACATGGCTCCCGTGAAACGGCCCGAGTCGTCCCTACCGGAATGGCCACCGGGATGAGAATCTCCGTACAGCATCTCCTCCTCATCGTCCACCGTGTTACTACAGACAAGCACAGGACTATGAGCAGACTGGGATCCATAGGTGAACTCCCCATTTCATTACTTATTTATTTGACTTTTGCCTGAGTTTAGCCTTGTCCAGTTTCAGAGCTGTGTGTGGTTCACCTTAAGTCCTGAATGATGGTCTCGGTCTCGGACTGGGACTGGGTCTGGGACTGGGACTGGGACTGGGACTGGGACTGGGTGCGGACGTCGGCCTCCTCCTGGGTGGAGCAGCTGACCTTGTTCTCCGTGGTGAACATGCCGCTCACGTCTCGGTACGCACACAGCGTGATCACGCGCGATTGCTGCCAAAGGACCACACTTTAGAACACCCTGCGTCCTGTCTCAACGTCAAACATGCTAATAGCTCCATGTATTCAAAGCCCCAAGGAGAGGGAACGTCACGGGGTATAAGGGACTCACCGTGGGGATCTGGGGTTTCTGCAGGGCCAGTCGGTGAGTCTTCCCCATGTAGGAGTCGGTCTTCAGGGCAAACATGGTGACCACTCCCTCGGCCGTCATGATGACCACGTAGGGGTCGGCCAGGGAGCACTGGACGATGGGGGAGCCCAGGTCCACCGGGATGAAGTGCAGCTGGGTCACTGAGGAGGGCGTAGGAGAACTTAGCGTGAGTGAAGGAGAGATGAGGAACAGAGACGCCTTTGGAGAAGCGGCGCTGAAGACGCTGCCCTACCTCCCTCCAGCAGCCGTATGCCCATGGGGGAGACCTGGATGATGTACTTGTTGTCGCCGATGTTCCCCGCAAACACGGTGGGTCCCTGGGTGGCGAAGCCGCTGGTGTCCAGCTCCATGATCTCCTGCCCCGTCTGGAGGATCTACGGAGGACACACAGCCGCCCACACACACTCACAAACAGACATCTCAGAGGTCCTCAATGCCACAGTCAAAACCATTACGTTGACAATAATAATTTGATATAGCGCTTTTCTAGACACCCAAGCACTTAAATGTTAAAGTAATCAAAAGCAGGACTTTGAGTGGTTGAAAACACGGTTGGCGTGTGTCGTTACCATGGTCGAGTCCTCTCTGCTCAGAATCAGGAAGCCATGCTTCTTGCGGTCATCCTCGACGACAGGCTCGGCCTTCTCTTCGCCCCCCGCCTCCTCCTCCTCGGCCTGATCCTCTGGGCTTTCCCCCTCCGTCTCCCCCTCCGCCTTAGCCTTGGCCTTGGCCTTTTTAGACGGTGGCTGGGTGAGGAAACAAAGGGACAGATACGTCTTTTGGTGTGATAACCCATGACCCACACAGACAGTGGGTTGCAGAGTGTAGCACGGTGAT
Source organism: Galaxias olidus (assembly GCA_026901105.3). Classification (NCBI taxonomy): domain Eukaryota; kingdom Metazoa; phylum Chordata; class Actinopteri; order Galaxiiformes; family Galaxiidae; genus Galaxias; species Galaxias olidus. Next base: position 15,597 of record JAPMUY010003159.1, read on the forward strand.
CATACCTTCTTGTCCTCCTTCACCTCGCTGGAGATGACCGTCCACATGTCGTGACAGCCTGGCAGCTCAAAGGTGGTGACCACCTGGGGTCGGATGCTCCTCTAGGATGGAGCAGCAACAGGGAGCACAAAACATTACAAGAAAATCAAAAACCGTGATGGGAACACAACCTACAGATAGAACTGGGACTTTCCGAGATAGAGTTATTCGGTTCCCATTGCTGTTCCAGCATCAATCGGTATCAATGTTATATATATGGTATCTTCTGTTTATGTGTCTGAGCTGTTTACAGGCTACGCCATTGATCTCTGAAGCAGCCCTGGTAAACCCAGACTTCACTGTAGCACCGTCCCTGAACCTGGGGCAGATGTGCCTCACCACCACAGGACTTAGGACGGTGCGGGCGTCATAAAAAAGGAACACACACACACACACGCACGCACGCACACGCGCACGCACACACGCGCACGCACGCGCGCACGCACATACCTGGAGCACAGATAGGGCCCCGTTCTTGCCAAACCCAGAACACACCACCACCTCCAGGTCCGGCTCAGTGTTCGACTGGAACTGTGGGGAAAAGCACTTCACACTCAGGAATGCGTCACCTCGACTTTAAGGCAGAGCAGATGATTCTTATCCATGTACGAACAACAGACACGTGATTTAGTTACTCTACCTCTTCAGAAAGGAAGGCCGGCTCCCCCATTGAGGCGTTGGAGCAAGGGCCGATGTTAAGTATGCTATCACAAACCTGTAATACAAGTCGGACCGTTAGAACAGACTTTTTGGGGAGCTTTGGCATATCCCAAACATTTCAACAGAAACGTGTGACGTGAGGTGTCTGACGCTCACAGCTGCATTCAAGTGTGTACCTCAAAGGAATAGGTGGCTAGCTGAGTGCCAGACTGGGCCTCGTTACCATACACCTCAATCTCGTCCACCTCGTCTGCCAGTTTGGCCTTTCCAGCTGTAAACATTTAACAAAAACAATATGATACCATGTTGCGATTTAAATATGACACAATGAACTTTCATTTGTGAGCACTTACCAGTCCAGTTTGTGGAAGAATCTACACGCTTCTTCTTGTTGGGAGGTTCCTCCTAAAATTACCAGCATTCATTTAAAGTTGACAAAATAAAGGAGACATGCTACCTTGGAACTAATTCATTCAGAGAGCAAAGACAATGTCACAGGGATAAGGTCAAACAATGTTGTATCAACAAACAGTCTCATATTTAAACTGACAGTTGAAACCAGTAAATGGGAGGAGGTCACGCTTTCAAGGTTAAACACACCAGAGCTATTTAAAAATAGATCGCAAAAGCAAATACTGCTAACAATACTTGGGTCTTTGAAATCATGACAATAACCATTACAAAACGTATGGCCTCCTAAAAGGTAACCAATGAAACTATGTGAACCAACTCCAAATCAACCCAGACCACCTTTACATGTATGAAGAAACCACTCTGAATTCAACAAGCCAAACTTGCCTGCTTCTCTTTGTCTCCGTCGTTCTCGTTGTCCTCGTCTTGGCTTTCTTGGCCCTCCTCGGCGGGCGCCTCCTGTATCTTCTCGGTGTACTTGAGGAGCAGCGAGTTTCCCAGCCGCGAACCCAGGAACAGGTAGCCCGGCTCCATGGTCATCATCTAAGGGGGTGAAAGGCCTTGGGTCAGCGGAGTGAGGAAGAGTGGGGGATCCCAGCATCCAAACTTCCACACCGCCGTCCTTCGTAAAAGGCAGAGTGCTCAAAATATCGACACCCTCCATTGTCGAGGGAATAGCCACGTGTGTGTGCCCTGCAGCGCTCCAAAAATGAAAGTGATCCTGACACAGTGTGACTGACCGCAATGCTCCCTCCCTCCCTCCCTCCCTCCCTCCCTCCCTCCCTCCCTCCACGCTTAAACATATGCCATAGAAAAGATGCAGCGTAAGGGCTATTGCCAGTGTGCTCTTAGCAGATGGAAAGGCCTGAGTGGGGCAGCGACTGCAGGGGGAGATCCCCAGAGAAGGCAGACGTGCACCGGCCGACTCCTCCCACAGAGCGGGTGCACTCACACAGGTGGTCAGGACACTGGCGGCGGCCTTGTCAAAGTGAAACGCCCGGACGCTCCTCATGCCGTCCGTGATGAGGGTCAGCACGTAACTGCAGAGAGGAGGAGAACACAAAGAGGAGAGGTCAGTGAAAGGGTTGGGACATAAAGCCAGAGATAAGTAGTGTGCTTGTTTGGCCATGCTCTGCTCACATCTCTCCTCCCTTCAAGGAGACGACCATCTTGTCGTAGGCAATGAAGGCGGACTGGGAGCAGTCGAGGGTGATCCTCACGCCTTCCTGTATGCCTGGGGCGAACAACACACATTTTGTTTGGATAGCGTACGAAACTTTGTCACGCCACAGTGAGGCTGATATATGTGAAGAGCTCAGGACACTTCCTGGTAACACTACTCACGCAGGGGGAAGGCCGTGGTCCCGTTGGTTTGACTGTTCAGTGAAACTCCATACGGGGGAACACTTTGGTTGAGGTACAAGAGTGAATTCACAGCAAACACCAATACGCCACCTACATACAGAGGAAGCAACAAAGACTATGGTGTAAACACATTAGGATGGTGGTGGGACCAACCTTTGCGACATAACACGTTAGCCCTGGAGAAATCTCACAATGGGTATAAAACAACGGCATCGAAAAAGTGTATATGGATACTAGTGTAGGTTCTCTACAAGGGAACAGCTCTCACCGATGGGTTTAGGAACTGCCATAATCTGTGTGCAGTCAAATGGCAGATTGCTGAGGGACCAGATGACCGGATGCACCTTCTGCATAATGTTCAGAGAGATGGCTACGATGCTGCAGGTGTCCTGCCTTACAGCCACGCGTCTGCCAGTAGGAGAACACAGGTCAGGCAACCATCGAGATACCCAACATGCAAAAGGTAGAAGGGCATAAAGCTCAATAAAGGACTGACCCCGGCCAAGTCTGGTTGGGCTCATATAGAATGAGAAGTGTGGGTTCGTAGTAGCCATGGAGGAACTTCATGTCAATGATGTTTAGTAACTTTTCGTCAAGCTCACGGACATCAATTATGTAACTAGGTAGGAAGCTGGATTTGGGGCTGCATGGAAGATCACAATATACATAATTAGACATGAAGAAAATTCCAATTAAATAACTTATTATTCTATGTATATATGGTAATATGGACATCCTATCTATGCTCTATGGTTTAGCATTCACCCTTCTCCAACAAGCCCTTCCTGCTCATCAGTTAGGGTGTCCTTCCTGAACGGCAACACCACTAGTTGGGTCCCATATACCAACATCACAGCACAACGATTCTCTGGATCCACACGGACAATGGGAATATGTATATTCTGTACAAAGCCATCCTGTAAATAAAAAAACATTTAAATAGTGTAAGTATTTCATATGTGAAGTAAAAAAGACCACCAAATATTAGTTAACAATTGGGTTGGTTAGACATACCCTAAGCTCTGGCTCCTCAAAGAAATGAAGCGAAAGTGTCTTAAGGTCGTGTGTTCCTGGATCATATTCCACCACTGACAACTACCATGGAAACACAAGAAAAATGAATCCGGCAAATGGTGCAAGATGAAAGGAATCACAATGGAAGATGACAACCGGCCAAATAGCACGTACTTTAGCATCTTTGAAACTGAGTAGGAGAGCATCTCTGTTGGCTCCTACGAGCTGCACGCTGGCCATGGACATAACATTGCCAAAGAGGGAGAATGAGGCCACTTGCTCCAGCTTCTCCTTACGTGCTTTGGTATCTGTAGGAACCCAGAGGAAAATATTCTAAGGAATATAACCTGAATCCAATACAACAATGGCAGGCTATTGAAAGTTTCAAAATTGAGGAATGGGTTGGTCATACCTGAGGTCTTCTCTGACTTTGAGGAACTCTAAAACATAGAAAGAAAGAATTTTTTACACATACCAATCTTTAATCTTTGAAATAAATAATAGCAGTAGAACTGCAAACCTTTACCTCGACATCATGAATAATCCTGTAGACATAGAGCTGGGATGTTCCAGCAACAACCAAATTCTTCTCTTCATTTGAAATGAAGTTGCAGTATACTGAAAATTCCACGGCTGTGGGGGTGTGTGCTTGTCTGTACACGGCATACATCTTGAAAACACGCACTCAGCACCTAACAGTGGGCAAAATGCAATGCAATTAAATCTACACTATAAACGTTCCAGCGCACCTGAACGAGGTTGCTAACGCGCACGCTAACAAGCTATTTAATAACGTAACGACATTTTTGCGATAGCTAGCCATTGCGTTAGCCTTCGCCTGCAAGTCAGTCAGGATTAAAGAAATGACAGAACATACGTAATTGTTCTACAGCTCTGTCAAAGCAACCCCTAAAGTCGCCTGACAGAGAAAAACTGGCAACACTTGACTAGCTACTGGTAATTAATCAGCAACGCTAGCAGCGCTTAGTAACGCGTAAGTTGGCTAGCTGACTGAGTGCGGAGGGGAACACGAGAACTTGTTTTAAACAAGAATATTGCTCTTCACCTAACGTCTAAAAGCCATTCATGCTACCATACCTTTAACTACTTCCGTGGTTATTACACGTATTATTGCATATTGAAGATTAATATTTTTTCCGATACGTTTGTATGCTTAGAATATATTCAAACTGCTGCCAATTGGAAGCAACGCAAAACAACGTCCGACCCGAAACAAGCAATGTATACATAGTTCCTAACTACTGGTGAGTCATTCTCTAAAAACTAAATTCCCACAGCTGTTTACACCATGGTTTACACAAGGTTCACATAAAGCAATGAGCAGGTTGATTAGTATTTAATTTAGTCACAACAAATATATTTTGCAGTAAAAAAGGATTCAATGCAGAATACAATTCAGACCCAGCAAGTAATAATAATAAAAAGGTTGTATGAGAGAAAAAAGTGTTACATTGATTTAGTTATACATTTCTGTAGCATATTCCTAGCCTGATTGTGCTTAGCCATTAGTTCTGTGCCCTTTGGCTTATTTGAAGCTAACAATTATTAACCAGGGTGCCTTTCTTCATGTATTCATATAAAATATAAAATACTGACCACAAATCATATCATATAGGTATGGGCATGAAACGGTTTCATTATTACAAGATGTATGCAGCTCTAAATCTTAACAATATCCACAATATTAAGGATAGCAAGATTAAAATGAATAAGAAGAAAATTGTTGTACAGACTTTTCACTGTAGCCCTTAACGAACAGATCACAAGATAATAATCATCTTGAAGCAGGCAAATAAAAGGTACAACCCTAAGCTCTTCACACCACCTGGCTCATTATATGGTAAAAATAAAAAAAATATTACATTCTTAGCGATGGATTTTTTGACACGTTATGAGATATTCTGGATAAGCTTGTGTATCATTGAAGATGACAAAAAGAGAGGGGTCGCTAGGGTTGTCTGTCACACTGTCGTATCTTAGGGGAATCTCAGAGCTCTCCTTTAGAGGGGCAGCCTTCATTGAATGACTTCCTTTGGTAAAGTCTCCTGTAAGCACTTTTGTCACAAACACATACTTATGCCCATCTGCATTTGGAGGCGAGTACTGATCCTGGACGGACAGAGCAGAGTTCACAGCAAAGTATACCCCTTGGCCGTACACCGTGGCTATGGATAGAAACCAACAAATAAGATTAGTACATTGTATCCACTATGAATTCTAGATCTAACCGGTTTAAACATTTCTTACCATTCTTTCCACAGAAGCTTCTGTTAAACCCGTGAATGCAGATTTCCTTTACACTTGTCTCACTTGTGCCATGGAACAGAGTCCGTTCGACTTCTGGGTCAGTGGCACTCTGGGATATGCTTGCTTTTTTCAGCCTATACTGATTGAACAGCAGCCTGTTCACGAGTTTATCTACCTGAAAAATACATAATTTCAGTCAGAAAATGGCTCCTGCCAGAGCAAAGATACAATCAATTGTGCAGCCATTAGTTACATAGGTTGATTCAACTAATGATGCACCTTTATTATCCTTATTTTGTTGTGGTGTTCCTGTATGCTGTCATAGAAGTCCTTCACAACATCCTGGAATTCATCAGAGTCCTCATTCACTCTGGCTGTTTCCGGCATGCTTGATAGAAGACTGTAATCCTCTTCTACTCATAATAATAGAAAAGGTAAGAACTAACACTGACAAATACATGCCACATTCTGTCAAGCAATGTCACAAGTCATACAATATTTACAATACCTGGTACATCAGAACAAAGGTCTGCCGTGCTCAGCAATTTCCTTGAGATTTTAACAGATTTCCCAGAGGCCACATTGTACTCTTCCATCTTTTCCAAGTTGATGATGTGGGGCTGATTATTTAACAAGACATCAATCTTTTTTTGCCTCATCTTCCAGGCACTCTCAATGACCACGATCGTGTCTGCAGTGTAAGGTGTCGTGGCAGAGGAGCCTTGGTCATGCCGTACCCACTGCACGGTCCTCTGGATCTCAGGGTCGGATGCCGTGCCTGAGATCCTCTTCAGCAGCAACTTCAAGTCGGGAAGGGCTTCGGCCACATAGTCCTTAAAGCCCGAGATGGTGGCTGTGGTGCCCTGGATCTGGATATCCACCGCGTGCTTCCTCTTGATGACATCCACAAACCTTTTGTGGAACGCTGACAAGCTCTTCAGGCTTTTATGCTCCACTTTTTCCTCGACCTGCCTCAGGGTCACCTTCTTCCCCAGAGCGATGTCTACACGGATGAGGTCACAGCTGTAGCCAGCAAACACAAATACCTGGGCCGAGTTGGCTGCAGCGATTGCATCCTGTAGAGACATGTTCACAGCCTTCTCCATCTCAGAGCTCTTTTTATTAGCTCTATCTGAGGGGCCTTCGTGGCGAACCATCTTCCGTGACAGCTCCAGGGCCATTTGTAGTTCTTCATCCTCGTCAGCCACAGATCTCTTTGAAGACTCCATTGAGTATTGGATGGCTACAGATAGCTGGGCCTCTTCTTCTAGAGTATCTGTAAAGTTGGTGGGAAGGCACTGGGATCTGTCGATGTCAACCAATGGTGCACCGGCAACATCCCCTCTATCGACTAAGGCTTGGGGAGTGTCCTGAAGTACTGCGTTTGGATCTGGGCAACCGAGAGCCATCTCATCCCCAGCTGTGTACAAATCAATTTCTTCCTCCATGGTGGTTGGGTCGGTTAAAATGGCCGGTCCCGAGTCCACTCTCTCGTCCATTGCAGAGAAAAGTATTTTTGCCTCCTCTATCAGGCCTGTGATATGTGAGGATAATGTTATTAATGCAGTTGGACGCATCTAAAATAGACTATGAGCCATGCTGGATCTAAATGTACATTACCTTGGTCTGGAGCCCTGGCGTCATTCAAATTCTGATCCATTGGATCGGCATCATGTGCAGAACCACCCAAAGATAAACTGGAGAAGTTTTGATGTGAAGCCAATGACCAGGCAGCGTCAAAGATGTCCTGTTAAAATTTTGTAAAGCATTACCCACAGCAACATGTAAAAGGAAACATTTCCAAAAGTAGCAACTGTTCCTGCACTCATTCTATTTAGCACAATCGTGAATCAAGGGGTCAACGAAAGGGCTATTCCTAAAGAAGGATGTCTTTATAGGCCGCTGTATGGCCTACAAAATTCATTTGTGGTGTCCTGTGTGATTTCAAGATTACAACAAAAACAAAATATGATACACACAATAATGTAGGCACAGTTTGTATTATAACAGTTTGTATTATAACCTTCTGCAAATTACCTCAGTCTCAAGGGGTGTCCAGTGCACCTTCTTGACGTTGATGTAGACTTGGAACTTAGTCTGCATCTCCTTTAGGAGGCTGGTGGCCTCTGCATCTGCCAGGAAGCGAGCCACTCCTGGGCGGCTCAACGTGATGGTTCTGGTACAGATTGAAGAAACCACACCTCGCAAGACTTCGTCGGCCATCTGGCAGGCACCAGCATTGCCATGGATCTGAAATAATAACAAAACAATGCCTCTAAATAGTAAGAAATGACTGTGCATAACAGCACACACAGGCAAAATAGGTATAGGAGCGTGAACAGGGGCCAAAACACAGTAAGTTATTTAACCTAAAATTATAACCTTGTTATACTAACATGTGCCTGAGTTGTCTGGGAGTAATACGTAATAATCAAAGAGTAAAATATATCTGGTATGAAAAGGGCTTATGTTATATTCTTTAAACTATCACATACTCTTAGACCACAAGCGTCCTCTGCATCCAATGGAAATATGGTCACTTGGTCCATTTCAGCCAGCAGCTGATGGCAATGGATCTGGATGTATTTTAGCATGCCCGGCTCCATGGAGATGACAGTTTCCTTTTCAATTGGCGTACTGAGGAACTCCACTATTTTGGTCTGCTTCTCATCCTCCATTCCTTTCAGTGTCATGACCTCAATTTTGCCGCTGCTTTCGGACACAGTCGCCGAGCAGCACCCTAGCGACTGGAGAAATTCGGACCACTCTTGGGAGTAGAGCATGCACTCATATTCTCTGTCAACTGGTACACTGAAGTCTGACATTTGGGATTTCAAAAAGGCACACGCCTTGTTTACCACGCTCAGAGACAATGACGTGACAACAACATCAGTGTCTGTTACAATGTATGAAGACGGCAAGCCTGCGGCTTTCAGGTTTTGAAGCAACCTCTGTTTTACCTCCTCTTTTGCTAGCAACTGAGCAGTCCTGCTGTCAAATGTCAAATGCACCTGAGCAACACTACCTAGGAATTCCAAGAAGGTATTCTTCGATTTCTCCACCAACAGTTTTTCAGGCCCTTCAATCTGCACGCCATTGTCTCCGATTTGGATTGTCAAGTTAGGGTGAGCATGGCGAATGTCCTCAGCAAGACGACTAATCTTGAGCAAGGCCAGTTTAACTGGGTCTTGGACAGAGATGTGGCTTGAAAATGTTTCTATTGTTATGTCTTCAGTGAGGTCCTCCATAACTATTTCAGATTCTTCTCTTTGTGCTGGAAGGGACAATAGAGACTCCGAGGTTGACCCATGAGGTGCCTGGTAAACAGCCCGATTTTCTGAGGGCAAATCGATTTGTGTTTGAGTAAAACTACTGGAGCTTTTTCTCCTACTGTCTATACTGGTATCTGAGGAGGCTTCAACAGAAAACTGAGATGCAGAGGAGCTTCCTGTGGGTTGGAGGAAGAGGAAGTAAGGCTTCACGGTCAACTCAGCATCTGTCAACTCATCAAGTTTGTGTGACTTCTGTCTCAAGGCACGTTCTACAGCTGTCAAACACAAAAACATAACCAATTAAGAAGAATCAATTAGACCACCCTAAAATACTTGATCTTTTCTTATATAGGAGTACATAACCATTAAATTCATAATAACTTACATTCAAAGTTCACAAAGGAGACCCAGGCTATGCTCTCTGTCATCATGACAACCTCCTTCACCTCCAGCTCCCCGCCTCGCTTGCTTTCAAAGTACAGAGTAAGTGTGTCCATAGTGATGTTGGGTGGAAGGTTTTCCACTAAAATAGAGTCCGTTTGCTTTAGCTCTTCGACAGTGATCCTGCACCCATCTAGCGGCTTCTTGGAGATCTTATCACGAAGTTTTTCAAAATCTGATTACATAAAATAACAGCATTAATTATATATAAAAAAAAAAAAAAAAAAACATTATTAATAGCAAGCAGAATAGGTTTTCTAAATGACAACTTTTGAAGGTTGGAACGTATTCATATTGCCATTCAAATAACATTTTCACAAGACCTTTGACAAAGGGCTGATAAAGATGGATGAGAATAAGGTCTCTCCCAGGTGAAGGATATAGAGTATAATCATCAACGTCCATTCCCATCATGTTCTCCACATACAGCTCCACCAGCTCCATACTGGTGTTAGCGTTGATTCCACACAGAAGCAACCTACAGGGATCCTTTGAAGCTGGCTTCCGCACTGTCAGTTCAGCATTATGTAGAACATGACAACGTTTGGATAAGACCCTTGTTGCCGCTGTAAATCAAGAAATAATGAGACAGTAAACACATTATTTGGGGATCCCTTTAATGTATACTTTTCTTTCTATTTTGATAAATGGTGTTATTGTTATTGCCACTACCTTCTGTTTCTTCAAACACCAACAGGACCCGGTCACCCTCTTTCTCCACAGAGACAATTGGGCCTCCCCCAGAGCGGCGTTTGTTTTCAAAGTACAATGACAGCAACTCCTCATCAACTCCATGAGGAACGCCCATCACCTCCACAGTCCTCTCACCACTATCAGACATACTATAATGGACATACATATACAGGAGAAAATACTCTGGAGTCTGTGTGACAAGCACAACTATAGTGGAAAAACAACATCCTGTTTTTTACGTGGATTCATAAAACCATACAACTTTGTTCACAGTCAGTGGTTTTAAGATGTTACAATTATAATTTAAAGATAGGGGTTGCTGTGTCAAATCCTTTAAAAGCCATAGAGGGAAACTATTAGCAGCATAGACGTTAAGGTAACATACAATATAGCTAGCCTTTCCAGCCTCCCACAACTAAATATTATTTTCAACAGCCAGTTCTACTGTTCCAAACAAACTTCATTAAAGTATAGTAAGAAATAATACCTATAAGTAATAACATACATACAATGTATTTATCAAGCTACATTCGTTACGAACCAATTGGCAAGCTTTGGTTAGCTGGAAGAAATGGAAACTGAAACCCTATCATGCTTCTTGCATATTCAGGGCTTGCTTAACATTATGACCATATAGCTAGCTAACTTTAGCCTCACAACGAAAGACGACATGATAGCCACAGAGGACAGGCCAGGTGGTGTAATCTTTTTAAAAGTCTCTTCGTGAAGACAATTTAGAAATATGTATTAAGCACTCACCTGGGCTTTTGCTAGACGAAACATTGGGTTTTAAAGACGAACGAAAGGTTCCCACTGTTATGCTTTGCTGCAGCATAAGGAAAACACTTCCTTGTTGTGCGTCAAAAGTTGCAGGTGGCGTAAAATACACCCTGATTAACGAACTCTTCGGATCTTTTTCTCAGCAGGTCTACATTATGCATGTTCTATTTCGAACACAAATCCAAGTGCTGTACTCGTCTATTAACTGGTAAACACGAAGTGATGAATGGGAACTCATTAGTTCCTACCACGATAAGTAATAAAATTACTGTATTTACATTTCATACAATGCCATCTAACTATCAACTAATAGCCTACAACTGATCAAAACTATAAGTAAAAGTTGCAAATTACATCTAATGCATAGCTTGATGGAATCAAATAAACAATATTCCATGTTTAGATCATGAAAGTTCCAGGGTAAAGAGATCCATTGACACCAATTACTGTAGAAAAAAAAACACATTATGTAATATTGTATACCACCATCCTTGGTGTGACTGTTGGCCCTGTACCACTGTTCCAGACAATGTTTTCAGGTTTGGCTCAGTATCTATGCTGGCCTTTGTCATTGTGTTGCCAAATGTTTTTATTTATTTATTTACAGTAGTGTCAGCAAGTGCAGTGTAATATAAACATTCTTTGTATGAAGTAATAATACTCACTGAAGTATAGCTTTTTATATTGGAATAACGTCTTTGAACTCAAGCATCCTTGTTTACATATGCCATGGCTCAGAGATCCAGTCAGAAAATTGCTGCAACACTGCCTCGAGGATGGACTGCTGCAATTTTGTGAGGCGACTTATTGTCAAATTGTTCTATGCAACGCATGTATCATTGTAGAACTCATGGGGTCCTTCAAAGCATTATATTGGTTAAGTAGTCCATTCATCCAGGATAAGGGACGCATTTGTTGCAGGCTTGAAATTGTTCTATGCTTCATAATTTTTCTGCACCCGATTTACTGTCGTTTTCACTGTCCTATTCTAATGAACACTTGAATGCCCACTTAAAACCATAATTGTGTGTGTATCTATTGCATTTCTTTTCACCCTCTTTTATTTTTCTGTTTTATTGTGGTGTGCTCTCGCTGGCAGACCAATTCAGAAGAAGGACCACGACATTCCACTAGGGGGCAGTATAATCAGGGATATGCTGTCTATTTGGCCAATGTTTATTTTGGTGTCGAACAGTGGCATAGCAAGACCTACAGTTCTTCATTTGACAAACTAGTGCAATTAGAAAATGAATGACCAAGGAAGGCAATAGCAAAACATTATTATGTAGTTTATGATCTTCTAAGCTATTGAACATTGAGCAATTTAGTCTCATAAAAATTTAAGGAAAAATGTAAAAATGTAAAAATAAGGAATACATAAAAATATTGTTTATTGGGCATTTAAAATCAATAAAAAAAAACATATTAAGTACATGTAGTAGTGAGTATGTTACTACTACTACTAATAATAAGTAGCCATTATTTATACATTGGAATTTAACCATCCTGGTCAACTTTACCTTCAATAAAGCTAACTATGCTATCTATTTGCAGACTATATGATCGTAGGAGGAAAAAACTATAAGAGAGGATGATACCCGGCCCGGAGGAAGCCCGGGGTCCCCTTCTGGAGCCAGGCCCAGGAGGAGGACCCGTCAGCGAGCGCCTGGTGGCCGGGCTTGCCACGGAGCCCGGCCGGGCATAGCCCGAAAAAGCAACGTGGACAACACCAACGTCTCGCCTTCTCCGTCCCGTGGGCTCACCACCCACGGGAAAAACCAAGGGGGTCGGGTGCGCTGCCAGAAAGGTGGCAGTGAAGGCAGAGGTTTTCGACGGATCGGACCCGGGTGGCAGAGGCTGGCTTTGGGGACGTGGAACGTCACCTCTCTGGGAGGGAAGGAGCTGGAGCTTGTGCGGGAGGTGGAGCGCTACCAGCTGGATCTGGTGGGGCTTACCTCTACGCACAGCCTCGGCTCTGGAACCTCACTTCTGGATAGGGGTTGGACTCTATTCTTCTCCGGAGCTCCCCAGGGTGAGAGGCGCAAGGCTGGTGTGGGGATACTCACGAGTCCCCGGCTAAGTGCCTCTATGTTGGAGTTTACCCCAGTGGACGAGAGGGTCGCCTCCCTACGCCTGCGGGTCATGGGGGGGAAAACTCTGACTGTTGTCTGTGCCTATGCACCAAACAGCAGTTCGGAGTATTCGGCCTTTTTGGAGACCCTGGATGGAGCCTTGTATGGGGCTCCTGAGGGGGACTCTGTAGTCTTGCTGGGGGACCTCAACGCACATGTGGGCAATGATGGAGACACCTGGAGAGGTGTGATTGGGAGGAACGGCCTCCCCGATCTGAACCCGAGTGGTGGCTTGTTATTGGACTTCTGTGCTAGTCATGGAATGGCCATAACGAACACCATGTTCGAACATAAGGATGCTCATAAGTGTACCTGGTACCAGAGCACCCTAGGCAGAAGGTCGATGATCGATTTTGTTATCGTATCATCGGACCTGAGGCCATATGTTTTGGACACTCGGGTGAAGAGGGGGCAGAGCTGTCAACTGATCACCATCTGGTGGTGAGTTGGGTCAGGTGGCGGGGGAAGCCTCTGGACAGACCTGGTAAGCCCAAGCGTGTAGTGCGGGTGAACTGGGAACGTCTGGAGGAGTCCCCGGTCCGGGAGGCCTTCAACTCACACCTCCGGCGGGGCTTCTCTGGCATCCCTGTGGAGGCTGGGGGCATTGAACCGGAGTGGGCGATGTTCAAAGCCTCCATTGCTAAAGCTGCGTCTGAGAGTTGTGGTCTCAAAGTCTTAGGTGCCTCAAGGGGCGGTAACCCTCGAACATCCTGGTGGACACCGGTGGTCAGGGGAGCCGTCCGATTGAAGAAGGAGGCCTTCCGGGACATGCTGTCCCGGGCGACTCCGGAGGCAGTTGCAAGGTACCGACAGGCCCGAAGGACTGCAGCCTCGGCCGTGGCAGAAACAAAGCAGCGGGTGAGGGAGGAGTTCGGAGAAACCATGGCGAAGGACTTTCGGCTGGCGCCAAAGCGGTTCTGGAAGACCATCCGACACCTCAGGAGGGGAAAGCAGGGAACCATTCAAGCTGTATACAGTAAGGATGGGACGTTGTTGACCTCAACTGACAAGGTGATTGGGAGGTGGAAGGAGCACTTTGAGGAACTCCTGAACCCGACAAACCCACCCTACATAGTAGAGACAGGGCTGGAGGATGATGGGGGATCAGCATCAATCTCCCTGGCGGAGGTCACTGAGGTAGTCAAACAACTCCACAGTGGCAAAGCCCCAGGGGTTGATGAGATCCGCCCAGAAATGCTGAAGGCTCTGGGTGTTGAGGGACTGTCATGGATGACACGTCTTATCAACATTGCGTGGAAGTCGGGGACAGTACCTAAGGAGTGGCAGACCGGGGTGGTGGTTCCCCTGTTCAAAAAGGGGGACCGGAGAGTGTGTGCCAACTACGGAGGCATCACATTACTCAGCCTCCCCGGGAAAGTATACTCCAGGGTGCTGGAAAGAGGGGTTCGACCGATAGTCGAACCTCGGATTGAGGAGGAACAATGCGGTTTCCGGCCTGGTCGTGGAACAACGGACCAGCTTTTTACCCTCGCGAGGATCTTTGAGGGGGCCTGGGAGTATGCCAATCCGGTCTACACGTGTTTTGTGGATTTGGAGAAGGTGTATAATCGGGTTCCCCGGGAGATACTGTGGGAGGTGCTGCGAGAGTATGGGGTGAGGGGGTCTCTACTCAGAGCCATCCAATCTCTCTACTCCCAAAGCGAGAGCTGTGTCCCGGTCTGCGACAGTAAGTCGGACTCGTTTCCGGTGAGGGTTAGCCTCCTCCAAGGCTGCGCTTTGTCACCTATCCTGTTTGTGGTATTCATGGACAGGATCTCACGGCGTAGCCGCGGGGGAGGGGGGCTGCGGGTTGGTGGGCAGAGGATTGTATCACTGCTTTTTGCAGATGATGTGGTCCTGATGGCATCATCAGTCTGCGACCTGCAGCACTCATTGGATCGGTTCGCAGCCGAGTGTGAAGCGGCTGGGATGAGGATCAGCACCTCCAAATCTGAGGCCATGGTTCTCAGCAGGAAACCGATGGATTGTCTACTCCAGGTAGGGAATGAGTCTTTACCCCAAGTGAAGGAGTTCAAGTATCTTGGGGTCTTGTTCTCGAGTGAGGGTAAAATGGAACGAGAGATGGGCCGGAGAATTGGAGCAGCGGGTGCGGTGTTGCAGTCGCTCTATCGCACCGTTGTGACGAAGAGAGAGCTGAGCCAGAAGGCAAAGCTCTCAATCTACCGGTCTATCTTCTTCCTACTCTCACCTATGGTCATGAAGGGTGGGTCATGACCGAAAGAACGAGATCGCGGATACAAGCGGCGGAAATGAGTTTCCTCCGGAGGGTGGCTGGCATCTCCCTTAGGGATAGGGTGAGAAGTTCAGCCATTCGTGAGGGACTCGGAGTAGAGAGCCGCTGCTTCTTTGCGTAGAAAGGAACCAGTTGAGGTGGTTCGGGCATCTGGTAAGGATGCCACCTGGCCGCCTCCCTAGGGAGGTGTTCCAGGCACGTCCAGCTGGGCGGAGGCCGCGGGGCAGACCTAGGACCAGGTGGAGGGATTATATCTCCACACTGGCCTGAGAACGCCTTGGAATCCCCCAGTCAGAGCTGGTTAATGTGGCCCGGGAAAGGGAAGTTTGGGATGCCCTGCTTGAACTGCTACCTCCGCGACCCGACCCCGGACAAAGCGGATGACGATGATGATGATGATGATCGTAGGATAAAATTGCCAGCGGCACCTGAATGCCCCAAGGCAGTGGTGGAAACATGCTGCTCTTACCAGGAACGAGAACAATCAGGGATACTCAGGAAGTGAAACGTTTATGGCTCACCAGAAGTTTCCGTAATTCTGGAGAGCCGGGAAGTTTTGCGGACTTCAGGTGCAGTAAAGTAGTTGGCCCTCCAGGGTGTGTCTTGTGCGTTTCGAGCTAAAGCGGTGGGCTCAAGAACCAAGAGGCTCATCTGCGTCAGGTGCAGAAGAAGATACGCTGCACATACATGAGTTGAGATTCATGACAGGAATTTCCTTGGGAATCTGCTGTCTTTCTTTTAAACTGTTGTCCATCTGAGTGGTTAGTGGGATGAGAGTTAAAGGATCTGTGATGTCTTCCCAAGCAGCGAGAGCCTCTCTGATATTTTCAGACATGCCCTAATAGAAGGCAGATATCAGGCCACAGCATTCAATGGCCGACATTTGCCGCAGCCAGTGAACAGAGCTCAATAGTTAACAAAGATGTTATAACCTTGGCAAAGCCTGGCCGCCTTCTTGCCATGAGCGTCTCTTGCACGCCTTCTCTGCCTCTCTTGCATTAACAGATCCGGTCAAAATTATTCTAGACTGCAGTACCCACCCAATGAGCAATAACAAAGCAAGAGGAATAATAAAGGCTACTTTTGAGGACTGAGGAGAATTGTGATGCCAGAAATATGAACCCTATGGAGCACTGGCTAAGGAAAGGTGAGCAACTACTGGGGTGGCCATCGTAAAGCTCTGTAATAACAAACCAGGGTTCACGGTCAGATGTATTGTGAGACGGCAGGGAGAGTGTTGAGTTCTCAGCAGTGTTTGCTCTTGGAGAGGAGGGCCAAACCAAGCTGAGCCATGTTTTATGTGATTGTCTGGAGCTGATGGGAAATGAAGTAGGAGAGCCTTGGCTTGCTGGCCCAGTGAGACGACCTTGTTGACCCACCGCTCGTTGTTCTCTGTCTTGAATCGGTTCCATTATTCTGTCAGGATGCCCAGGTAGAGATAGAATCAAATGCAGAGAACAAGGAAAAATAACGTGGGAAACCGAACTAGGCAGACCTCATGACTAGCGGCAGAAACTTGAATCATCTTTACTTCACGAAAAACCAGGAAGACAACAGCAGGCACAATTATTTCATAATGTAAAAGACATAGGATTAGGATTCCTTGGTCCGCCTGCTCTGTCTCAGCCAGGTAGGTGGAGCAGGAGTGCTTAAACACTTGAAGGCAGACTAAGTAATGGCAGCCATCTGGTGTGGCTCACGAGGGGTTAAGTTCTGAACACAAAAATGCTCTAGTCATATTTTATATGGCTATGAAAACTGATACTGTAGGCAACAATGTCAATAAATCTAATTTATTTCAGGACATAATAGTAGACCTAATACATCAATTTCATCAACTTCTATCAAGGTATTTTATGGCCTTCTAGGTTTAAAAGGTGTTACTCTGCATTGCACATTGTTTTAGCAAATAAGTCATTCTGCACACTTCATCACATCTCTGACTCGTTTACTATTGTCTAACTGGTGGCACATCTGATAATCAAGAATTAATCCTCACCACTGCCCCAACTCAATGTTCTGGCACTGGATAAGGCGGGTATTATGTTTGTTGCGGACATATCATCTTCCTTTAAATATTTTAATTTTCTGTTTCTTTGCCAGCTGCAGCGTGACATTGTATTCATAATCCCCATCATGCACTCCTGTATGTCGAAACGCCCCACCCAGATAGTTCTCTTCCCAATAGTGATGCCAATTTCCATGCTGATCGGCTCCAAATCCAAACACATTTACCTGGGGGGAAAAAGCAGTACCTGTAATAATGCTGGGCAAAAATATTAAACATCACATTAATTCAAAATAAAGAAAATTGCAATAAATGAAGCACTTACCTCATCACAGATGTGAATAGCAAACAATAAGCTCAGAAACCCAGTTGATGGATATCTTCCATGGTTCTCAAGCCAAGAATCATACACATACTTGAAGAATGTAGGGCTGTAAATCAACACCTAAAAAAGGACTGTTGTTACGGGCCTATTCCAGAATCAATCTAAAATGTGTTTATATGGGCAAAGGAGGAGGTAAGGTGGGGCAATGGAAATGGTATGCTTACTTTATCTTTGTTGGCCTTTATCTTGGATATAACTGGTATGTATGTTCTGTAACAATAAAAAAAATTGTACATTCTTTTATTATGAATGAATTATCTATGAATATTAATAAATATTATGTCCAAAGCATGTTCCCTGCATGTTTGTTGTATTAACACTTACATTATGGAATCAAGGTCAATTTAAACATATTCGTAAGAAAACGGGTGGCCTTGAGAGCCTACTGTGGACCCCTCCAGAGTAATGGCCTCAATTCAACAAAACATCCAGATAGGAATGTAAAAGTATTGGTCTATTATGTGCACCTTGGACTGACACATACAAAATGTTACAAATATCCAGTGCTTTTAGAGATATTTAAGTGTGTGAGAGGTTAAAACATAAGTTAATTTGGTTACATTTATTTTTGATCACCTATTAGAAAGTGAGTGTGAATGCGAAACAAAATAATTGGTAGCTGTTATAGTATAAGACCTGTGATACGAAATGATTAAATGAGCTAGCGCACCGGAATAGTATTTACACGGATTACACCAATAATGACTTCCCTATGGATATGGAAATCACCATATGTGTTTTATAGTTAACCTGTATTCACAATTAAATGTATTTAACCTGGTCGGAAAAGCCCATCATGATAACTCACTGTTCAATGGTGCCTGTGGTTAATGCACTGACAATCCACTGGAGATCCAGAGTCTTAAAAGGGATGAACAGCAGACTGGTGCTATTGTCCAGGTCTGTGGCACTCTCTGGGTACATCACGTGATGGGTGGTTCGGCTGCCTACATCTTCTTCAAAGCCAGAGGTTGGTGCCTGGTTCATTCTACAACACATACCACATTGTTCATGAATACAGCAAACATTTGTATTCAAACAGCAGCTGTGTAGCTGTGTTTCAATGTAAATATACTGTATTTATTTATTTATTTCTACCACGGAGTATATGATGCAACTAAATACATTTAGCGGGAGCATACTAAACAGTTATCTTTCATTTTAATAGTACTTAACTTAAATGTTCAATTATTTACACAATGCCTGGGAATCGTTTAGTGCATATGCTTTACTCTGGCACACAATTTCATGTGGTGTGGTGTTGCCTATTCACCAACAACTAGCCTGGGCTAATCGCTGTGCCTCCATGATTGAATTAGCTCTAACATAATGTCAAGCATTTAACAGGGGAGGAGTAACATTGGTGCATTAAATGGCTAGCCAAATGGACCCAAATGGACAAGTCGGCAAACACTGCCAATTTGGCACAGGCTTGAGTCATGATAATGTACCAACATGAACAACTCTCAGTATCTCTAAGTGTGCTACTCCAAAGACTCCTGATGTAATTAGCATATCACCTTATGATGACATTATTTGAGTCAATGAGGCTCCCGTAGCGTGATCCTTTCAGATTGCCAGAATTCCCAACTACAGCACATGTCCTACAGCGCTCAGGGCTTGCATTCATGTAGACCTGCTCACCAGGGACGACCCGGAACAGCTTCTCTACGACTTCACTTAAGTTGGCTGGCTGCCTCTCTGACTGTAACCACTGGGGATACACAGTGAAGACAGCAGTACTTTAAACAGATCAATCATTAAGCACTAGACACTAGACATTTTCCAAAGAAACCGGCACATTAATAGGCGAAGGACTGTCGAGCTACCTAGTAATATAAAACCTATACATTATAACATATTTTAAAATAGAATTGTGGATTGCCATTACAAAGACCACACGGGTAAGTGGCTAAGTCATTTAATCAATGGCCAAACAAGTTTATTTATTGGATCATGTATTCAGCCAAATTTAAAAAATGCATACAAAATACATCGTTACAGAAAACCTTTTATATATAGAAAAAAGCTGTAGCTGCTAACTAAATGCTTTTAAAACTTGCACAAATGGAGGGGAAGTGGACACTAGCCCTTTTTGTTCCAGGTGTCATAGTATCCAAATACCGCAAGAGATGAGCCTGCTCGAGCATCAGCAGCCCCATCTTTCTCATTGTCCTTAGTGCTGTCCTCTATTTACTTTCTTCATAACAAGCCTTTAAAACTAACAATGTCCACAGACACACTCACTTGATATTCAGGAACTATGCCAACTCAATTTTGCAAGAACAGTTGTGCAAATAGTTTGCAAATATTGAACAGGATGTCATTCAGTATATTGCGGATAAGAAGAAGAGCCAATCTAAAGTGAACACAACCAGGATGTTACGCTGAGGTATTTTTAGACCTGAAGATGTAGCCATCCAACTGTGGACACTTCTATGTGGACTGTTTCTTGGAAATAGTGTGGGGATGGTGGACATTTTGTAAAGCTTCTCGTGCTACCCTTATTATGTCTTGTCTCGTTGCAACTGAGTCATGTTCACAATAGCATGGGAAGGGACCCTCAAGCAATACTACTTAACAGCAAAGTGATCCTTTTAAAAGGCGTCAAAAAGGGTTCACTGAACTGTTAACGTAGGAATTCTAAGGAGTGTACTTTCACAATTGATTTGATTCAGTTATGTATGCTTAAAGTAAAATGGCAATAATTGGTTAGTATTTGTTATACAGTACCTTACTACTAAAAGAATCTCAAAACTATTTATGACAAGGGAAGCCCGAAGAAAGTTATTTTGAGCTCACAGTTACATACAGGAAGGTTTGAGAAGAGGACTTGAGGTAGTTGCTGTTTTTAAAAGAGGATTGTTTTTTAGGGTTTTTTATGTTTTTTATCTGTTTTTTATGATGCTGATTAGTAGACAGAATCTCATCCATGTTGGGGCCATGAGTATGACTTCAAACCAACCTTACCTGCCACCACCTAAAGGTATCATCAGATAAGAAACAGTTCTCTCTCGTCATGAGAGGCAAAATAGACTGATTGAAGCGCTCTGTAAACCATGTGTCCTCTTCCAACTCCACCATACATTGGTGACAGGCACAAGGACCCTTGGAGAAGATGTTGTTTGACAAATGAAACGCATACTTAAAGAAGTACAGAGACGGGTCCCGGAAAGTGTAACTGAAGAGGAACGTTGCAAAAGTAATGATACAAAATAAAACTGTCAAAGTCCTGATTTTCCTCTTTGTAGGTAAAGACATCCTGTTAAAATTCAGAGCTTAGCTTTTTTGGAACCTCTGATGATGCAAAGACAAAGATGGGTTCGGTGGTGGTTCAGGAATCCAAGAGGTAAAATTAAGGATTTCAAGGCCAACCCCAAGGTGTACGTGGGTATAAAATTGTGTTCCATCAACATACAAAAAAAGGAGTCCTGCCCCGTTGTTATCGTCATTTCACGGTAGAATTGAACAAAAGAACACAGTATTTTAAGAGTTAAAACATTATATTTGGTAAAGGTCTCCATATGATGAATCCTTGTGAAAGCTAAACCAGAAGCAGGCAATTCCACTGTGGCAGACAATCCAAGTTGGTTCTGTCAAATTGATGTCTGCCGGGTAACAAGATATGGATGGGATTGCTTTTCAGTTATTGACTCAGCGAGGTTAGTTGCCAGTATGTTTTCCATATTCTGCATCATTCACCTATAAGGAAAAAAGTATGACACATAAGTAACATATACAAAGAAAATGTATGATGTTAAGATGATATAGATTTTTTTATTATTGTTTACTGTATTCTAATGCCTCGATGTATTTGTCCTTTTTACAGGCCTGTTCGGAGTTTGTTTTAAAATAAAGATTTCTACCACACCATTGAGAAGTAGGGGTGTAAAAAAAATAGATTCACTTGAAAATCGCAATATTATGTTTAGCGATACTGTATTGATTTCAATCACAGGGCTGACACATAGGGACAGACAACCACTCACACTCACATTCACACGTACGGACAATTTAGAGTCACAAATTAACCTGCATGTTTTTGGACTGTGGGAGTTGTAGGCAAATGTTAATTCCTTTGTTCAGATTGCACAAAATGATGTTGGATGTTACCGGAAAACACCAATGCAGATCTCAACAGTTTTTTTTTCTCATAATAGCTGTTCTTTATCCAATAACAGTAAAAAGAAAATCGCAATATATCACTTCGCTTACAGTATCGCAATATATCACAATATATTGAATCGTAACCCCCTGTATCGTGATACGTATTGTCTCGCTAGATTTTTGCAAATACACAGTCCTATTGAGCAGTATACATTTCCTTTAATAGTTTTCTTTTAGGTATTTTACATGCACATAACTGGGTAATCAAATTTATTTGTGTAGCACTTTTTGGTTAACAGTGTTGAAATATGTATTGAATGAAGACAGAGCAAAAACAAATTTATGCATGTCGATTCTCGTTTGTTTAAGTTTGTCTTTGCCAATTCTGCACAAAACCCTAATACAACCCTGCAGTAGCAAGGCACCCTGCATTCCACCTCTGGCTTGCCTCTGAAGCTAAGCAGGGTTGGTCCTGGTTCTACCTTGGATGGGAAAGCAGTTGCTGCAAAAGTGGTGTTGGCTGACCAGTAGGGGTCCCTCTACCCTGTGGTCTGTGGCAACTCAGTGCCCCAGAACAGTGACAGGGACACTGTCCTGTACAGAAGGCGTTTTTCGGATGAGGCGTTAAAGGGGTGTCCTGACTCACCGTGGTCACTAAAGATCCCAAGGCACTTCTCGAAGAGAGTAGGGGTGTAACCCCAGTAATCTGGCCTCATCAACCCTAGCCACCTAATCATCCCTTCAGCTCTCAATTGGCTACTTAATCCCCACTCCTGCCCCTTGGGACTCTCAGTAGGTCATACACTGATGTGTGGTGAGCATGTCTGGCGCAAAATGGACGCCGTGGCATCACCCAGGTGGGTGCTACACATTGGCAACCAAACTGTGAGCCCCCTCCCCCCATACAGAGTAAAGCGCATTGGGTGTCTAGAAAAGAGCTATATAAATGCAATCAATTATTATTATTATAACCCCTTTCTTGATTAGGAATTGACTGGGGCCTTTAAACCTGCTAGGCCAAAATGATGAAGTGACTTTGCTGGTACACTGGTACACGTTGTAGTAGCCATATGGGTTTGGTAAGAACTTCCTAGAAAGCTGACATCTAATGTGCATATAATTATGCAAAAAAATTTGCATGTGGTTGGTTTTTGTACTGTCTATGGCAGAACAGTTTACAGCAATAAGGTGAATGTGGTTAATCGTTATATATTTGAGGGGTCATTAACACCACTCAGAAGCCCTTTTTTTAAAGTGGCCAGGTAGAAGGCAGAATGAGCAGGATGCATCCAGAAACAGATGGTGCCTCCTCATGTTTGACAACCCATGGCCTGTCATCTTGTTCTCTGACCTTGTCCCGCTTGAAGTTGGCAGCCGCTGCACTGATCCAAGTTTCCCTGGCATAGGAAGCAAAGCACCTGTCCAAGTTTCAGAGACTGGGCAAAGAAGGCAAGAGAAAGGGAGTGTGGAAAGATGGGGGGAGAGCGAGAGAGAGAGAGAGAGAGAGAGAGAGAGAGAGAGAGAGAGAGAGAGAGAGAGAAAGAGAGAGAGAGAGAGGACTTAGGACTGATAGTATTTCACTCCACTCCACTCCGCTTTAGAAAAGTCATCAACTTTAAAAGATGGATTTACCAAAAATGGCTTGTGTTCTGCAGAAATGGTTCTTCTATCTAGTCTGCTTCTTGCTTCCTTTGAAGAATTTCAGTTCTGAAATTGTGGGACTGATGTATTCACAGCTGTGCTGTGCTGTACATTCAAGCTTACTGTAATAAGGGAACATTTCACATCAAAAGAGCTTTCATAAAATGTTGTTAAGGAAACATTTATACAACACATTTTATGCTTCTTACGTAAAACATTATTTTAAAAATGGAAAAGAAAGAAAGAAAGAAAGAAAGAAAGAAGGAAAGAAAATATTGAAATTGGAGTTTGAATGAAATTCTCACAGTCATTACATTACTTTGATCAGGCTGTTTTATGTGCAGTCCAAATGTTTATGTTTTTACATTTAATAGTAGATTGGGGGAAAGTGGAGGGAATGTCAAACAGCTCCAAGAGTTACTGTGTTCTATACCCATGGTAAGATGTCTCTCTGCCATTAATCATGAGGAGTGAGAGCAGTGTGAGATGCTTTTCACATTACATACTAGTGGAGGAGGGAACTTGGTGGTGGCTATTTGGTATGCTGGAAACCTGGTATGGATGTTATCCACCCTCTGGGTCTGACACATTCCAGCTCTGTACCTTCAGGCTGTTTCAATTTACAATATCTAGACAATGCCACTGGTTGCTTGTGCACTCCGCTGAAGTTGTTAAAACGCAAGAAAAATAGTGTTATTGCTGTAGGGAGCGCCAACATGCAATGAGCATAATAGGCAGACTATTATAATATTATATTATTAAATTATTATTTAACATTTTAACTTGCAAAAAGACGACAACATTGCCTTGGATGACATTAATGCCACTTTGTCTCTTGGACAGCACAACTTTAATATAGGATGTTGGAATTTTCCACTGAACAACTATATACTGCATGTTACGTAACTGAAATCTCCTGATGAGGAAATCATATCTGGGCTGTGTCTGTATAAAAATAGTTGTAGATATAAAGCTGGATATATATTTAGATATACTTTTTGTTTTGATGCACATTCCCTTAATATTGATGAGACTTTGTATTTCATAATCAATATTTAACAATTATCCCTCTCCTCCTTCAACAAGACAAGCTACTAAATAGCTGGAAGTAAAAAAATTGACAAGGATGAAGAAAGTTTCTACATATTCATGAACTATAAATGAGTAAACAGGTGAATAAGTGGGTTGCGCTGACACACCCCAACATAAAAATGACTTTTTAATACTACAAGGAATTTTCTACCTTTTCTGTGTGCTCCTTGAGGTAGCTAGGAGTGCAGCAGTTGGAGATGCACAAAAAAGTGTAAAACGGCACGTTTTAATCAGCAATGAAATGACAATAACAAATCCAACGGATTTTATTTGGACTTGTTCTGGCTTGGATCCTCCGAGTAGGCTACCAATTGTTCATTTATAGCTTCAATGGTCTGTTCAGTTGCTAATTCCCATGTTGTCAAAAAACAATGACACGCTACTTTTCAGGAACTTGAATTTCTGGTGCCGATCACAGCCAAACAAAGCTTCCTATTGACGTTAAAGGTAAGAAGACAAAGTCCATTGTTTTGGTGATAATAACAATATCAAATAACAACCAGATTAGTGCACAAACAAGAGGAACATGTCATTATGAAATCCTTTGTATTGTTGAAAACAAAAGGGACCATGGACTGTCATGCATGTTCTTGTAATCCAGCTTTCTGTCTGCACAATGTGTTCGAAATATGAAAACCCTACGGCACACAAAAGGTCTGGTTTGCAATTTTATTGCTTGTCTGTGCTCCATGCAGTCCACTATCCCTTACATTATTAGTCAGAACCTAGACAACGAGGTTTGATGTTTGACGATGAAGTCTATCCAATAGGATTACACTGATCTGCCAGACCTTCCTTTGGCTCTTCAGCCCTGATTTAGCAGCACAGAGTGAGTTTCAGAGACAACATTTGATCAGCATTCACCTCCACCATTTTGAAGTGTTAGGAAGAGGTGGTATTCTTCAATTAATCTCTTCTCTTTTTTTTATTAACGCTGTATCCACCCAACAGCAAGACCTTGAGCTTTGCAGCTGGAGTGCTAGGCCAGGTGGTGCACAGCTTTGACTGCCAAGTAGAGGGGTTACCATATGAAAGCTCCCTGAAATAACTTGTAATTAACAATGGACATATATTGGGCATGTTAATGAGCTGTCGCCTTCTGCAATTCAAAAACATTCAGCCAAGCTCATATATTATTTTACTTATTACTTTTGTTGAATTTAAACAAAGCCCAAAACTGTCTAGCAGGGTAAATTAAGTCAGATCTCAGAGCATTTGTGGCCTATGTCTGCATGCTGCAAATAACACCCATTATGTTATTAGTGAGTGCATATTTGTCAGTACGAAATGAAGGCATTCACTAGCAGAGCCTTGAAAAATGGAACCCTTTCCACAGATCTAGAGAGATAATAAAAGGTGCATGAGTGGGCTTTATAAAAGGAGTGGCACATGTGACATTGCTACTCAAGGGACCAATTTCAAGAAAATGGCTCTGGCAGACAATGGAATGATGAAAGTCAAGAACACCTCTGTCCATCAAAACAAGGTGAAGTAAAAGAGAAGAAAAAAAAAGCTATTTCACAGACATAAATGTGATGTTCCTGTAAAACTGTAATAGCCACAAGAAGGTTTGAACACCTGCTGCAATCTACAGTTTTACATAATGCACATCATACTGGAGATCCACCAGCTGTGGACACTACCTCATCAGATTTTGACAAAGGAAGCAGCCAGGTAGAATGATCAAATGAGCAACGTGTCTGACAAAGGTTTAGCACGATTTTAAAAGGCCTAAATGAGAGACGTCTTTTGTTCACTGATTGCATTGATAAACACTTAACGATTTTGGACACTAATCAGTGAATACTGTAACTAACTAATCAATTGTTAAAAAATTTGAAAAGGTTTTGCATGCTGGGATGTGAAAGAATTGTACTGCTGTGGTGCTTTTGGAACACCGCCAGGACTCTTAAGTGGAAACAGAGGGCAAATAGAAAGCACAGGGAGAAGGGAATAATGTTCCAGGAAAAGGAGTTGGTGACCATTCAACATGGTCTAAATGCAGACTCAAATGACAAGTCAAATATAGACACTCTGATGCCTAATAGGACCACGGCAATGAGCCTGAACATTCAGGGGACATGGATGGGACTTTCCCACAGCTACTGCATGCTCACAGACCAAACCCTGCAATGTAATCATGTACAGAAACGGTCTGGCAAGCTCTGTGGTGCGGCGTAGCTACTCCACTCTCTAGGATTCACAGCGACAGTCCCTGGTTGAACTACTGTTTACAGTAAGGTCTAAGTTTAGGCCATTGCCCCTGTCATTTACAACAGTTTTTTGTTTGTTTTTTCTCAACTGATACAAATTACAGTTCTCTCAGCATTTGGGAAAAAACTGTTCTTACTGATTTAAATCTCTGTGTCATGATTGATAGGGAAACCACCATACATCAATAAGAAAACCAGATAGCAGCAGGTTTGAAAACAATATTTATCAAGTTGGCAATGTGATCAGTAAGAGTGAAGTGGTGTTTGGGTCTTTTGCTGCATTGTTCTGTAAAACCTCGGGAGACTGAGAAAACTAAAATTACCTTAAAGTATATTTGGACCATGGTCACAGAAGCAGCCTGCTGTCTATTTACTTTAAGGTAATGGCTAGTATTTGCTTTATTTAAATTCCACCAGCTTGCCATGGTAATATGCACATGCTCTTACCCCCGTATTCCTGAAACCCATCAACTAATTTCCAAAACAAATTCCCTGATTTTGAATGTCACCCTTGCCCCACTCTCCCCTCCCTCCCACCCACAATCTCCATCTCTGCATAAACGCCGCAGAGTGGTCCCCCAAGGTCACACTACCCCAACTGATACCGAGAATAAGGACTCATTTCTGAGGAAAACATACAGTATTCAAAAGCAGTATTAATTATCATGGCAAAATAGGTTTCACTGAAATAACTGATATGTGCAAGTTTGTGCTATCCTTGGTGTATGAAGACATTTCATTAATATGCAAGAACGGGACTAATTAAAAACGGAATATCTTATCCTAAAAGCACATTTTATTAACAGTTTTCCAGATTAAAACCTGTAGCCATGTCTAGTATGATTTTTGACAACGTGGAAATCCTATTGTATGACTCGATTTTAGAAAAATTATTAAATTTGTATCTGTATTTGGACCAGTACAAGATAGTGACAGTACATGATAGCAGTATTCAACAGATTATTTGTATTGGTTCAGCATTATGTAAACTAAATTGTAAGGTATTGCAGTGAGCAATTACCTTACATAGGTTCCTTAACATTATGTATATTCACCCATGTGGTAAGATGCATGGGCCAAAAAGAACAGAATAGGGACTTGTCTCATGAATATAAGGATGGGCACAAGTCAGTTTAAGCACTTGAAAGGGAAATAAACTATAACTCTTAACACTATCAACCTTGTTTGGTATCTATCTGAGAAACCACAGTCTATATAATTTTAGCCATATTAACCAGAGAACAAGATATGTTAATATTGCATGCATGAAAAAGTGAGGAAAATGTTTGAATGATTGCCCGCATGTGCCAGGTTAGGTCGGTTCTGACAATCACATGCCCGCATTATTTGTAGACTAACTCACCTTCCAACGAACGTAATAGACTAGGCTACAATGAGTGCAATTGTTAAAAATAGCACAGACGAAATAACAATACTTAGCTTTACGAAACAAAAGCAACCCTGCTATTGTAAAAGCATTTTACTTGCATACTTACCAAGAAGTCCGAAAGCTCTGAAGGTAAACATGGGAATCCCGTTATCCGGCTTTTCCCAAAATAATATATAACTCGGCCAAGAGGCTAGTCAAATTTTAAATCCTACGGTTTGGAATTCACGCCCATTTCATCTGATTACCTTGGGGAAATAAACTAGCAGGATGTGGGTTGATATTTTATCAAATAGCTAAGGCTTGTCCATAAATTGTGAGCTCTGTCCTACAAAGCAGGTAACGGTTCAGCTCTCCGCTAGGCTACTCAAGCACGGGCAATAGCAATCATTGGCTACTCACCTTATGGCCATGTGGATTGGAGAAACACAATCACGAAGAAGAATTTGTGTTAAATGAAATTTCACTATTAAAGTGGAACGCGGTAATATTTTAAAAACACAACGTGACTTTTCATGAGTGACTTTTAGTTAACGTGCTAAAATAATATATAGATCCTTAATTGTATTCGGCACGTTGCTTTTCTTTGTACAAATCACTTATGACCGGGGATTGAATGCTTCTATGAATCATAATATAATATAAGGCATTTTCAAATGCCATCCACCCAGATATGCAATTCCAATTTGTATATAAACGTGACAAAAAACACATACACTTATCAGTGCATTTGCACAAATGCATTTAAAAATGCATTCCATAATAATATTTCAATCAAAAGACTTCATAAATCCTTCCAAAAATAAAAAGAATAATTTGGCCTATCAGATTTTGTCCTACATATATGAGACTACATACTATTGATTAATTTCAGCACTAGCTACTCAGTTTAGCTTGGTGTCTTTAGAATGATTCATTCCTCAACCCTATCATTGATTTTCAGTGATCAATTCAGGTGAGTTTTTCATAGTCCTACAGTACAAAGAAAATCCAGGGCCAAACATTTAGGCCATTGTTGGCAAACAGTGTATACAAGCAATGTTGGCATATGCCACCACTACTATGTGAAAACCTAGACTGTTTCTCTAATTGCCACTTACTGTCATTTGCACCTGTTCCACCTGTATAAAATATGATTGAAGTCAAAAATTCACATGTATGTTCAGATTTTCCAAAAAGGCGCTAGTTTATAGTGAAATGTAAAACTTTAAATGGGCATATTTATCTTAAAATGAATGATTCAACATGTTTTGCAATCACAATTTCAAGGGCGTTATGGCCAACTCCAAAAGTGTCTAGCAGGATCTTTTGAAATTGTTTTGCAAAAGTCAGTTTTGTTTCTTTGACAGTCCAATAATCAGAATATGAAGAACTCAAGGATTTTCAGCACAACTCGCTTTTACCTGGCTCTTGATGTAAGCTTTTTTGTAAGATTTTTTTTTTTAACCTAACTGAACTGGAGTCCTGTGAAGAATCCTGAAGAAAACCAGAAAAATACCAAGGGATGAGGGTGATCGTCACGATGGCGTAGATTGTCTAAACTCAAATTTATACCAGTCATACTCCTTTTGCATCACATTAGGTTCAAGCAAAGAATTGAAATGCTATGGGACGACAGCACATGGCTAAAAAAGGTGTTGCACAGAGCAGACTCCAATATATTAGATGCGATAGTTTATGTACGTGTCAATTACAGTGTAACAACTAGCATGCAATGGACATTGACATTTGACAAAAGGGGTCAGGAAACTGAATTGATGTTGGGTTGGCATGAGCGTGAGTAGACAAACAAAAATAAACCAGTTGTTGACACATTCCGTCAATGGCTTTTGAGCTAAATGGTATGTACTTTCAGTAGTAGCTATATAGGCATACACCAATCAGCCACGACATTAACACCACTGACACCTGTATAACAGTGATCATCTCATTACAATGACACATGTCGGGGTGGGATTTCTTAGGCAGCAAGTGAACAGTCAGTTTGTGAAGTTGTTGTGTTGGAAGCAGGAAGAATGGGCAAGTGTAAGGATCTGAACAACTTTGACAAGGGCCAAACTGTGATAGCTAGACTACTGGTTCAGAGCATATCCAAAACGGCAAGTCTATGGGTTTTCCCAGTGGTTAGTATCTACTAAAAGTGGTCCAATGAAGGACAATCGGCAAACCAGCGACAGGGTCATGACCCAAGGCTCATCAATGTGCGTGGGGAACAAAGACTAGCCCGTCTGGTCCGATCCCTCAGAATTGCTACTAATGCTGGCTATGATAGAAAGGTGTCAGAACACAAAGCGCACATTGGAGCTTTCTGCGTATGGTGCTGCATAGCCGCAGACCGGTGACCATGCTGACCTCTGTCTACTTATCTGAGAAATAAGTTATGTTCCTTCTTATCCCTAGTCAGTAAGATGGTAGATATCAATGCTACGATAGTGAGTTATTAGTGAGGTAAGTAGTTAGATAAATGTAGCCTAGCTTAACAAAATGACTGTAAGCCAGTAGTAGCAGCTAGCAAGTGACAAAATACAAGTTAGAAAAATTCTTAAGCTGTGTTATTTACATGTTGTATATTCTGTATTTCACACATGTAGAAATGTTAATGTAAAAGCAAGACAATGTAAACCCATAGTTTTACCTAGTGCCGGGTAGGCCGCCTGGCAACAATTGGTCCGACTGTGCATTTACCGCTACTTCTGGCTTACATTGTGCTAAGTTAGGCTACATTTTCCTTCCTCCTTACCTAAATAACAAATTATTGGATGTACAATCATAACATTGATAGCGATCATCTCGTCTGACTAGGGGGAAGTAGGAACATACAGTGTATCGTTTCCCCAAAAGTTGAACTATCCGTTTAACAGCCATTGTAGACAATCTCTGTTTGTCAAATCGCATACTACTACTTTTTTCTTTTAGTTGGTACTTCAACTGCACTTCCAAATATTCAGCTGCAGCAATAATCTAAAATTTGTTTGCTTGCGTTATCAAGGCTAGAGTAGGGCTATGAACTAAATGTCTCAAGTCATGATCCTGAGGATTTCCATAATTTAATTATCTGACAGCACCTTGTACAAACTGATCATTCAGTTCTCCCCCACCACAAGGACTTAAAATAACTCATAGAATAATAAATTAAAAGAAGTGCGTGTGTGAGAGCAAGAACATAAACAGTGCATTGCTTAAAATAATTAAATTTAGCTTGACTAAACAAAGACAAGAATAATGATATATTTCATTTAATATATCAACACAACTGTTTGGACATTATAAGGTACCAGAGGTTGTATTTCGTAAAGTATGTGTCATCCACACTTAAATGTGTGTTATGTGTGTTTTTCAGGTTTAATAGGACTGTTAGATATCCTATCAATTTCATGGATTCAACAGTTTTTTAAATACCTTCTTAATTTAGTATGTTGAAATGCTGGCGAACCGACCAGAGTTCAGTGTGAGGATCATAAAATTGTTTTATTTTTCTGAAATGTTTAAGGTGTTGTTCTCTAGGTTTTACACACTAAAAACACCAACCGCTTCTTGAAAATGTTGTGTTATGAGCTGCTAGTGCACTTTGCAAAACTTGGGAGTTATGAAATATTATCTAGTTGTCCCCCAGACATAACTTTCTACAGGGACAAACAGTTTTTTTTAGTTGAAGTGCAGCAGTGACGCCCTAAACACTCTACTGCCAGACTGCCAAGAACTTCAAAGTGTGTTTGACATGCACACTAGGGAACTGCTGGGAGTGAGTATGTCTCATGCTGAGACCCCAGAACCAGCATTAAAAGCACTGAGTGTTACTGCATGATTAACATTCAAAGGAGCTAGCTCGTTGTTCGCTCTTACATAGCCCCTTTGAATTAAATATGTGTCATCCCTGTCACAACAGTCTTAAGTAATGTAGGTTATTCAATTCAAGGTGACTGACACTGAGGAACATGTCATTAATTTCTAAATGCCCTCATTTATTTCAACATACTCATCTGATCTTTGGGGAACTTCTGAATATTGGTTTTCAGGTCATAATTCTTATTATCATTAATATGTGTTTTATGTGATTTAGAAATATAGAAATGTCCCCCAAGTCAAGGTGCCAGATTTTTCAATAGTTGAATTAGCAGTATTGCACTTGTTTTAATAATTTCTAAAAGAGCTGTAACTCAATTAAACAATGGGAGATAATCAAACAATTGAAGGACACAGCGGTCACAGGAAGGATGAGTGTGTGATTGAAGAATCATTATAATATGTTTCGGTGTGAATATATTTATTTACCCCGCAACCCATGGCTCTACAGAACATTATGTATCCAAATATTACCACCAACAAACCAATTCATTTGATCACCCCTTCCTATCTAAAAGACATTGTTGCAACCATGAAGCAGTTTTTGAGCTGAAAAAGTCTCTTGCCAGAAAATTAATACAGATATTACAATAATTCAGATAAACGAAATAAATTATGTAAAATCTATGCTCAATAGCGGACAGCTAGGCCTCCCCCCTGTCTCAAAGCAGCAACATTCCCCAGTGGGAAACAGTGGTGACCAACAGGTGATTTTTCATCTAACAAATGGTGGAAGCATAATCTTGTCATGTAAGTTAACTTTTACGTTGTGACTGCTTTGAATCATAAGGTCATTTCATCATACTAATTTGAGTCAAAAGTTGACTTATGCAATTGATATGCAGCCACTTTTTACTGACTGACTATTTTGTTATTTGTGTAGCATATTCTTTGTGGAAAGATTGATTAATAACATGGGTTTGTAAAATGATTTTGAAGTGTCTCAAAAGACACCTTCAATCACGGCACTAAGACTCTAAGGTCCAGGTGCCTGATTGACAGCCTATAGGAGGAGGGGATTTACACAGGAGCTGACAGTGTAGCTGCGTGGAATCCGGCTGTCTCATGTGAAGCTAATAGCATTAGCAGAGGGATTGGGTTAGCTGATGGCTGTTTTCTGTAATGTGTTTAGAACGGTGTGTCAACGTGATCGCCTTCGAACTAATGAGGTCTGAAAAAGCAGCAGAGGAAGAGAGTGGAGGGCTTGTTTTGATTGGTAGGGTATGGCAAGTGGAGAAGAGAAGGGGGTCTCTGGGTGTGAAGGATCAATAATGATATGCTACTAATGGTGAAAGGGGGAGAGATAAAAAACTCATAATTTTGTTTTATTGTAGGTGGCATTATTATGTGAGTTTTTAGTTTAATAGGCTTTTAGATTCCACTAGTCTTTGTGAGAGTTATTTAATGTGAAAGAATATATAGTTAGTATCAAATACATAACAATTTGTAACAATTATAGCAGTTATAAAATGTAATGCACAATATACATTTTAATACCTAGTTAAATGGTAGGTTGGCCTATGCTAAGCAAATAAATTTAAAAGAGCACCTCGTTTTGCTTGCTTCAAGTGGAGTTGAGTAATTCCCTATAACTAATCCCTGGCTTATGTTAGGTCATCAGTTAAGGAAGTCCCTTTTCCAGGTGAACGTCCACGGGGCACGGGTTGGTAAAACATCCTTTTCCCCAACACTGCCTGAGAACGAACAGCTACTATTTCACCGTGAAACATTTTATATATTTCAGCAAAACACAACACCTTCCCTCACATCATTTATTTTAGTTAATCTCTCAATTATTCACATCTGTGGTGAGAGGAGAGGAGAGGAATATTTCAAAGAGAGTACACTGGGGGTTTCTGTGAGTATTCCCAAGCATTTCCAATTTTCATTCAGTGCCAGATGTACAGCCTATATGGATAGGGGATTTACCCAGGAGCTGCAGTGAGCTGGGTGGAGAGGAAACATTTCAAAGTACACTAGGGATTTCCCTAGCAGGGATCTTGTGTTTCTCCTGTTGTCTGATTTTTAAGTGACCTTATGCCTGGTACTGCCAAAACCTAGAGGAGGATGTTATCACGGGGTGTGGTTTGGCACATCCACTCTGGTTGACTGCCCGTTCCACGTTTCTGTTTAGTCTTTATTAGTTTCACCTGTCCTCGTTTGTGTCATTGTTTCCACCTGGCTTAATTTGTGTTTTATTGGTTCTTCCTGTGTTTTAGTTTTTCTATATAAGCCTTGTGTCTTAAATTATCGCTTGTCCGTTCATTGTTAAATGTTAAGTGTTATAGAGCTGTCTTTTGTGCCTATGGTCACCTTTTCAAGCATAGAACTGCTTTGCGCAAGATTCCTGCTTTTGGGTCCGACTCTCCAATGCCTCTAAAACATATTCTACTTCAGGGGAGGGTTATGGAACTTTACGATAAACAATTTAGTCAAAACAACATTACACTGCCTAAACGCACATCACTTCCATTACCTTAAATCATATTTTTGTATTTGATGCTGATTTAATACTTTGTCATTTACAAGTGTAAGTACAATGAAATTTATCAATGAATGTTTATATTTATTTATTTCAAATGCCACTTTTACACTACAGTATCATAAATTATTAATAGTAGTGGAAGTGAATAAGCCTTTTACTCATGGTGCCAGTTTGAATGTGTTGCATACTGTATGTTAACATATAAATGCTTTCCTTCAATCATATGTGAAAGATACATTTTGAATCTTGCTCTACTACAGCAGAATACTACTCAAGCTTCTGAACATCTGCAAGGCAAGAACTGGGCAAGACAAATATTTTTAATAAGCAACATTCCACGGGCACATCAAACACAATGTGTAAACACCTCTTTGTGCTCAGAGGTAGTAATGCCCAACCCGTGTTAGTTAAAAATGTTATACTGCTTGTACATTCCGTGTTTCTTTTCAGTTCAAATCACCCACAGTGCTTCAATGTGACTCATTCATGATGTATTGATGAAACCTAAATTGTTTTCATGTTGAAAATATTTTTCCTTAAAAAATTTCCATTTCTTTCTTTTGACTGCAATTTGAAGAACACAATTTGAGGAATAATTGTTGGTACAAGTCCAATGATCCCATCCAACCTGATCAAAGGAAAGCCAGTAGACAGTAATAACATAAATAGGGGAAGGTGTGTGCTTCTAGGTTGGTTAGGTATTATTAGTTAGATGTGAAAGAACTTGAAGGACACCGTAATGCCAAAGAACTGAAAGGAGGGCTTTGTTGGAACTCTCTTTTCGCTGGAGGCACCCATTCTTTAACTGATGTGTCACACACCATTAATTGAAAAGGAACAAAGAAAATAAAGCAATTCCTCAAGCTCGAAACAATCTAAAAGTCGTTGGAACGTTTCCTTTGTAGGGTGTAGTTACTCCCAAACACTTCGAACGTTTCACTTTCCAAATGCTATACGCCGATGCAAAGCTGACAGTAAATGTTATCTTTCCTGCTGTTTGCCTAGTGTCAGTTTATGCCTCAATGTCTCGATAAGCAACATACAAAACAATGTTTTGTGTCCAAAACAATGTGCTGGAAAAACAGTGATCTGCCAGTGAGATTTGCTATTCTGGGAGTAGTAGGCCTGGTTTAAATAGCCATGAAATGGGATGCCCATCTTTCCTCCAGCAGTTGCCACTGTGAATTGTCCTGCTCTCTCAAATCACTCCTAGTGCCTTCCCACTCACCACAGCTGTCCTGTCCATCTCTCCCAGTTGGCACACCACTAATTTAACACCCACAGTTGATGGCTGCACCGCTCTACCTTCCTTGTCTGATGCAATCTCGTTAGTTATCAAAGCTCTCGGCATACAATCTGACGTTGAATTTAGTCATGTTTGCCGCTTCTGATCGTGCAGTTTATCTTGGAACGAATCTTTCTACTCGCTGTTTAAAATTATATTTTCCACAGATGGAGTGTGTGAGGTGCAGATCCAAACGTTTGTCATTGTGCTTCTATACCACACTGATTTAATGGCGGTGCATGAATAGGCAGAAGACTTGAGACAGGTAGATTTAAATCTTTTTTTGTCATTTAATATTGGTCAAGACATTTTATGAAACTTGAGTAAACAGTATAAGTAAGTGTGTGTGTGTGTGTGTGTGTGTGTGTGTGTGTGTGTGTGTGTGTGTGGTCGCATTTAAGAACACCCTTTATTTAATATTTTTCTAAAAGTACTTTCATAAAAATGTAGGTGAAAAGGGACGTGGATGTCGGAAAAGTATATTACTGTCGTTCATTAATTATGAGGTACATATCGTTAGGTAAATAAAACAGGCAAATGCAATTGGCTGTGCCAGAGGAGAAGAGAATCCTTCTTGGGTTGTATGACACGTAGTCAGCACTGTTGGTGGATTGACCACGGTTCATATTTAGGACAAGAAAGCTCAAACTCTGGTGTTATGACCGGCTCAACAGGCCATAACAAAAGGGAGACACACCATGAGGGAACGTTAAACAGAAGTAATTTTATTAACCAAAAATCTATCAAACACTAACTAATTGAAGGATGGGGTGTGAGCGTCAGCAACATCAGTAGTATGTGTAGTGCTAAATGATGGGTGCGGGTGTAGGTCTGAGTGTAGGTGTTGAAGGGTGCATGAAAGCATCAGGTAACTGAGGCATAAGCACACACAACACAAACCAAAACGGGTGCCTAGAAGGAGGAGCAGGGAGAGACTGAGTCCTCCGCACTTGTGGCTTAAAGAGGCCACAAACCTCCTCCCCAGGTGTTGCAGATCAATGAAATCAGGTCACCCACAGGATGAGAAACCCCGCTCATTACCCCAGATGACACCAGGGGTCATCAAATGGGTAATAAGAGATATCTGGGATTTCTTTTTCAGAAGAGACAGAGTGACAAATGTCAGCTCTGGAAAATATCAGGTAGTTAAAAAAACTTTTATATTGGGGAAGGTAGGTGAGTCTCTGACCACATCTGTGTTTAAAGGGTCAAAAGAAAAAGTATTCTGACACCAACTGTCGCTGGCTACGTCACCCTGGATGCCCTGGCGAGCTAAACAAGTGCACTCTGTTATCAGGGTACCTGTCACGTTTTTGTGTTTTGTGTCACTGAGTGTTTGTTGCACAGTTTGTTTGGTGAGTGTTCCTTTTGAGTGTTATTGGATAATTAAAAGATTGGAAATGTTGCTGCGCTTGATCTTCCTCCTTCACCCATATCCTTGACACCAGCTAATTACTGAATATAACCTAGTTACTTATTTTGTATTTTGAAAAGTAGCTGAAATCTCCCTGTAGATTGTACAAGCTCCAGAAATGTTTGTAATCCATTACTTGATAGCATGCCGACCACCATCCACAACGTACTGCCCTGTTTAAAAGGATGTTGAATTGCACATTTTTCCGTTTTTATTTTAGTTTGAGCATGTGGGGTATACTTGGTGTTATAAATGGTTTTTACATCAAACGTTTTGACCTTCTGCTTGGCTCCCCCAAATTTCCCTACAGGGTAAACTGACAAATGTGTGGGTTCTTTAGTGTTCCTGAAGCTTTTTATTAGCCTGAAAGTGCTGTGAGGTTTTAAAGGTTGATCTTACTACAGGAACAATTTTGAATGGTATGTATCTGAAGGATAAGGTTATATTATATAACAGACTTGTAAGTGAACAGTTATTCTTACTTTTTAGTGTAAATCACGGTCAGACTTAGTTCCAGAATGTTTCTTGACTGCTGTAGTAACATGGCTCGCCTAGTTTTAAAAATGAAAAAAGGTGTGATCAGATTATGAAAGAAAGTGCAAAGGGAGTCTTGTCAGTATAACCTTTACATCTAAGGATTATTTGGGTCCATCCTTATTCTATTACAGAACGGCATTGCATGTCACTATTCTTTAGTGTAAACCTATTTTGCATAGACATTTTATAAAATAATTTCACACTGTTTATAAAGTGTCACTTACATAAATGTAGTAAAACCTGAAAACCATTGGGCAATGAGTTTTGTGGGGTGGATAGCTTGATGTAGTATGAACAAGCACAGCTGTCAAGTTGCCAGTGGCAATAAATCAGCAGTGGTATTAGTTTAGGAAAGAAGGCTTAATGTCCACTATTGTCTGCTATACTATTGAACAATAAGGCCAATTATAGAATTTGCGATAGTTTTGAAGGGCTTTTACAACTGTATAGTACATGAAAGACTCATAGAGCCTGACCTAAAGCCTATAATTTCTCATACATAAAAGAATAAGAATAATGTCCACTGATACTATGACACCACTCATTTTAGTAGGTTACCTACAAATGTATAAAAAAATTTAAATTCTGCATACCAAGTTAATGGAAAAAACATCCTAGATCTCTAACTCATTAAAACCATCAGAATATTCTGCTGTCATTCATAGCAGTTATGAACTAGATTTAAATATACAATTGAACCCAGATTAATAGAAACATTGAGATTTAGTTTTTAGAAGTGTCTATGTTTTCAATGGACACACTACACTGTAAGCTTTGCTACCAAATGACACGTACAAAAAATCTGTTGGTACATGGAACACAATGCCTCTCATCAGATGTGTAAATGTTACAAGAAGATATTTGTTTTTTTTGCATTTGAACTTGACAGCAGCTTTCTCAGTTAGGGGGTTGTGGATTTTACAAACAACAAATGTGTTATATAAACCTGCCAATGGAAATAGAGACTTGTAATAAATTATTGAATTGTAAATTACTGTAACTGGACATCCCCATTACATTCAGAAACTTACCTGGCTGTTTCTGATAAAAAAAGACGCCTCAAAATGTTGTGTTCGCTTATGATTTTATTTTATTTTTTGTAATCTATCTCCTTAAACGCAACAAAACAGATAAAAGAAAAAATATAAAGATACATTTCTGAAAAGTTTTGAATGAACAACATCCCTGTGTTTTGCATGAAAAGCATGCTTGAATTGTAATATTAAAATGTCCTTTTGTGACTACAAGACTTGTGATTCCTGCCTCACATTGGTTTAATGAACAATGCATCTCCTACCTGGAATAATGGCTCTGTGACCTGCTATTGACAAAATAGCATTAATCAAACTAACATTGCCATTATTTAAAATGTTTGCTTCATGTTGAAAGATAAAAAAACAACTATCATGGCACAATAAATACATTCAGAACTATATTACCTGCTCATATTGAGCAGACAAAGGTAGATTTGAAATTACAGCAGAATAAAGACTCCTGGAACCTGTCGGATAATCATTTCTGTTAAGAACCGGCAACGCACTGCCAACTAACATTACAATATGTTGCAGTACATTTTTCTGTATACTGAGCAATCAGCCTCCTGTCATGGATAATTTTAATCTATAACAGAAACTAACGAATTGAACAGAGGGAAGAAACATGAAATGATCAAGTACAATTTTATTGATGACTACAGAGTCAGAGTCTGTACACAGAGAAATTACTACAGTCAGATCAATCTAACGACATAGTAAGTTCTAATTAGTTGACGAGGTTAAAACAAGTATATCTGTCTAGGTTAAACAATCATCCCTTTGATCAAGAGGGAACACATGTGTTAACTCCCAGTATCGAAAAGTACAGTTACACATATCTGCATGTTATGGCAAAGACACACTCAGTGTCTCCAAAAGGAACGTATACAATCTCTTTGGCTATCTGACGTAGGCACATGGTATCTTTTTGGTGACCTGACGTTCACTCTAACCCTTACCCCACATTGGATCAGCAGCTTAGGCTTGAACATCTATGAGGATGCCAAATTTTCCCTTACACTCCATCAACACACTCTTTCTATCACTTTCATCTTCTTGTTTTTCCTCTCATCTTTTGAGAACAAATCAGTCAGTCCTAGACTACATCATAAACATTTTTTTAAAAACTCCAGAATCCACAGTTTGTCTTGTCCAGTACAGGCATTGGAAACCTTGGCACGCTTGCGGTTGAAACTCAGTGCGACTCTGTAATGAAATGTCTTCAACGTGAAATTGTGAACAAGGTTGAGAGATGAGGGAGAATGCAGAGGCAACCACTGGGCAATCATTGGCAAAAATAAGCTCCTAGGGATTTGAGATTAATTAGCCCGGACTACTGAACATCCCTCAGCCAGGCCCTTAATGTCTCATTCCTCCAACGACAAGAGACTGGTGAAGCGTCCTGCATTCAAAGACAATCCCCTGGCCCTGCCATATGCTGGGGTTTTGCATTATCGTGTAGATGCTGCTCAACAACGCCCTAATTACCCCTTAATTGGAGCTCTCTTTGCACCTATTTACGGAGTAACAGTGAGAAATTGATGCAGAAGTAAAAATCACATGCTTATCATCTCAACCATCGCGGATGATATGGTGCTTTGAGCAGAAGAAAGCCTATAACACTGTTTTGTGTTTGGACAACCAGGGATTGCATTAAAATGTGCATTTACAAAGCAGTGCTTAAAAGTGCGTGTAATATTTTCATGCTTTTAGGATTCACGGGACACAGTTGTGCAGCAGAAACATTTGCAAAATGTACTTGATAGTTATTTACTTACTCGTGGACTGCTGAGATCAGTGGAAATACAGTCCCAACTGAAAACAACTCATTAATATTCACTTATGGACGTTAAGTTACAAATGGACTGTGTATCTTCTACTAATAGGTTAAAAACTAGAAAGCCGTTCCAATGACATAAGAAAATTAAAAGGCTGTTTTCTGCAGTTCAAAGTTGAATACTTTGAAACTCTCAAACCTGCTCAAAAGCTGAGCTTGCGCTAAGTGTAAGTATTAAGCCCTCACACTGCAGCCTTTCCATGAAGAGCAATGGGAAAAGTGCACACACGTACACATGAAGGTTATCGAAGAATAAGCTTCCTGAGAAAAACCGTTCCCACCAGCAGACCATATATTATGTTATTGTTTGCGTTCAGACCAGCCTTAGTAATTTGCATAAATCCCATATGGTGTGTTTTGGTCCAATAGTGTGTTTAGCATCTGAGCAATGAATCATATAGGGATCGCCACCAATGCCCTCTATGCACTTACGTCCTGAGCTTTTAAAACATGATCGCTCAGCCTCCGCAGATAGAACGGTTAGCCAAACTGATGCAGTCGACCAGGTGGAAACGTTTCGCCGAGACTTTACAGTGGATGAGCTCTCCTCTAAGCGTGCCCCATAGATCTGCTAGACAGAACTGGAGCTGGGACTAATAGACCGGAGACCTTTCTACCACGGAACTAAATGGACTTTCCTTCCTGACTGATGAATGTGTCTCAGAGGAGCGGCTCGCCCCTCACGTTAGCCTTACACTTCTTCATTACATCTGCTAGGCTCTCGGCCTAACTCGTAGAATAGATCTCAGTACACATCCCCTAACAACCCCTGCTTTCAGACATAACACACAACAAGATGCTGGTCTAATCATTTCAGTTTGGCACTCTAACCTTTTTTTCCCTGGGAGCGGGTGCTGATGCTTGCCTGCTGAGCTAGCAGAGAGCCTTTGTAACACGTGGGATGCTGCGTTGGTCCAGTGGCTGGACAAACACAAGCTTTAATAACCACAGCTGCTCTTCCCTTTGCAATTGCATTCATAAGTACTTCCAAGCGGAATATTTACACTGCAGCTAAGAATAATTAAATAGTCATCGATGGTGCAGTCCCCATCAGCGGCAGAGATAGAGGCTTTAAACTCACAAAACAACGATAAATGAAAGACGTCAGGCTGAAGAAATCTAGTAGTCTGGAAAGAAAGGAACTGCTGCCCTGCTTACAAGCTTCTGTAACCTGTAGACTAGTACAGCAAAACTAAAAGTTGTTGATGCAACAGTAGAACCGAAACATAACCAAGAGTTAAAAAGTAGTTTGTGCTTTATCAAACTACTTTTGGAAACATGATACCAGTTTGTGTATTCCCTTTATATTCAAATTTACATTTCTTTTGCAAGAAACTGACAGATGCTTTTGATGATGTCAGATATAACCTTCTCATAATAATCTTCAACATAGTGCCATTATTCCCTAGTATGAAACATAGTCAATGGAGTTGATTGATTTTGCTGTCACTTTGCTCAAAGGGGTGTAAATGTGATGAACCACACATGTAAATTACAGACGCCCCATTTCTTTTTTGTTAGGGGCTTACAATTGAGTCTACTCTCAATACTGTTATGTAATGGTATGCCACTGCAATCATAGTTGTGCCTGTAGATGGCCCTAGTGATGGGATGGCTAGGGGAAGCATATCCTGGATCTGCAAATTACCGGTGCTGAGACCTGTGACATAAACATGCAGACCAACATGTTTGCACTTCGGATTTACAAAGCTCAAACACAAGCCCCATACTGTGCAGTACATCTTCCGTGTAGAGTGTGGATCCTCTGTCGTAGCTGTATTTAGGCGTGTTTATTATATAAGTAACTCCACACTGAAGATGTACTGCACAGTGTATGGAAAATGTGTTTTAGCAGAGAAACATTGTTTGATGGTCCGTGTGGGGGAGGAGTAGAGGTCATATCAGATTAAATCACTTTATGCTATAAAGTGTGGTAATGTTTGGAAAAAAAGCATTTTGATATTTCTGACAGAAGTATCTTTTAAGATTTTTTTCTGTTTTGTCTCTGATGTTTTTATTCTGATCCCACTTCAATGCCCATTTATAAGGCTATAAATAAAACGTCAACCTCGACTGCCACAATGGCTTAAACCTGTCCTTGAGGACAAAATAGATCCTTTCTGGGACTTGTAGAAAATTCATAGAACATGGAATAAGCCGTTGCAGTAAATCACAGCTAGTGTTGAAGAGGACCAGATACAATACAAAGCTCAAGAAAAACGCATTCCAAACAGTTTACAAAAATGTAAACCATCAAGCCATTGATGACAGCAAATTAATAACAAGAGTCTGCTACCTTGAAAGTTGGAAGCTGAAAAATACATAAAATAACTAGGAGAGCAATAGCACAGAAAAGGGACATAATCTCCATCTGTGTAGGATGAAATGCCAAGTCAGTATAAATTTACAAGATAGCGACAGAAGAATGGAAAGGTATTTGACATGTGTCTTTAAGGAGAAACCAGACATTCCCAGTGTACCTCTCAGCCTCGTCAAGAGGCAATCGCGTGGGTTTGTTTTTCTAAGTCGGATAGCACTTACATCCAAATTTATAGCTTTTTATCAGAAAGAACATGCTTTCGGGGTCAGTTTACTTTTTAACACAGGTGTATTGTGACTGTTCAGACACACAGGTGTGGCTAAACTGCTGGCACTGAGTGTGAAAGTTACACAGGCTCAAAATGGGCAGTTTAGCCTGGTTGGAACCCACTTTGGGCAAATACAGTACATCAAACACATGCATAGTTTATGGTTCTAAACAAGAAATTTCAGGCCCATTAATGTGTGAATTCTTGAATTAATTTCCTGAACTTTGTGCACAAAAACAAAATGTTGGCAATGGCTGCATTTCAATCTTAGATACACGAAACCGGTTTGATGTACGTCATTGGTCTGCAGAATAGTGCAAATAAAAGAAAAATTAATTGACTAATGCATATAGTGTAAAACTTTAACCTTCAGTGTCTCCAAAAGGCACATAGGCCTACTGTCTCTTTCGTGACATGGTCTTCACGAACCTCACGCCTCATATTGGAACAACAGATTAGGCTTGAACATCCGTGAAGATGCCAACATTTCTCTTACATTCGTAGCGCATTAAGGAGATACCATCAGCGCTTCTCCTCCTCTGCTTCTTCCACACGCCCCCACAATGAATGTATTTAAGCATTCACTCAAGAACTTAGCTCATTTAATTACGTGAATTGA
The DNA here is from genome assembly GCA_026901105.3 of Galaxias olidus. Classification (NCBI taxonomy): domain Eukaryota; kingdom Metazoa; phylum Chordata; class Actinopteri; order Galaxiiformes; family Galaxiidae; genus Galaxias; species Galaxias olidus. The sequence continues at coordinate 59,401 of JAPMUY010003159.1, forward strand.
GAACGTCCGTAGTGCGCGATATCAACTGTAGTAAATAAGAATACAGGTATGAAAATAGGACATGAATTGTTGCCGACTGGACGACCACTTTCCCTATACTACACGGTAAGCGAAACATGCCATTCCCTGACCGAAGGAACAAGTTTTGTTAAACGAGTTTAGCAGTGTTTAAACAGATTCATACAATAGCTTGTCCGTAAGGATATTTACTTGATAAGTCTAATCACTCAATTATGTACTTCTATTCAGATCACCTATTTCAGGTATGGCCACGGCATACTTTTTCAAGAACAGAAAATGCAAGGTTATCCTTATTCTGTTCAGCATCAGCACCATAGGATTTTTTCTGATTGATCGAACATCCTCAAAAACTTTTTTTTATGTTATGGAATATTCGGTGTCTAAGTACTTCAAGCGCTCAATTCATTGTGCATGTAAAAAATGCATCACAGACGGGGATCCCTGGTTTATCAATAGGTCAGCATATCCACTAATAACGACAGGCAACAATCTATCAGATGATGACTTCTACTGGTGGAAGGTAATGCATACTTAGGCTACAACCAACAAAATATATTTTAGGCTCTTTTTTTTTTTTTTTTTTTACAAATAATGTTGATTTTATTCGCGTGAAAGCGGCTGTATGTAACCTTAAAACATAAAACATAGGTTAAAATTCCTCAGTGCCCTGACTAAAGCACTGCCAATAGAACTGGAGTTTGTGTGAGTCTGTGTCTGATCTGCAAACTGCAGTGGTATCATCCAGATTGATTGTTGTGTGTGCACAGCTGTCTGTCCGTACGTTGTGTACCTAATTGGCGACCAATTTATAATGCGCTTTGAGTCCTGAGAAAAGCGCAAAAAACTAAATCCAATGAATTATTATTATTATTATTATTATTATTATGTAGTTTATGGTCTTTCGGTACCCCCGTTTGCTTAGTGTAATTATTTTCCCCATCCATTGCCAAGAAGACATGCAGAATGCTCGGCCACTGCATGTTGCTAGCATGATCAACGAATATGCTCTAAGCATGACATTATCTTCCTAATTTAGTGAGGCACTTCTTTGTCCATAAAGCAATTCGTCAGTTTCACGGGAGATCGTAACGGTTGGCAGACAAAATGAGTGTTAACTATTGAAACTTCAAGAGGACTGATATGAATGGCGATTTTTTCATTCTCCCGTAGACATTACAATGTACAAACTGTAGAAAGGTATTGATAATCCGTTAATACAAAGAAGTTGCATATAGTCGCTTTAAAAGTAGGCCTACTATTTATGTTTAGTTTAAGAACCACAGTCACTTTATAAACTAGACATTATTTCTTTACAACATTTAATTTCATATCTAAATATTGTTTTGAGCATTTAATCCATCCTTGTAAGGCAACGCAAAAACGATTCTTAATCATGTCGCGTCAATTACCCATCCTTCTTTCCAATGGTATAGGCCTGATGCCGTTTTTAGTCAGTCTCACCCTCTTTACAAGATTTCAGGTCTAACATACAGTGATGCACTGTATATACACATGAAATGTATTAAGCAGTGGATATTACTGAAGAATGTGTGTTTTGCTGGTTTCAGACATTACAAAGTGACAATAGTGGCATCATGACCTTCAGGAACGTGGTAAATGAATATTTTCAGCTTTTCCCTGACAAAGAGTTTTTCATGGATGCTAGCCCTAACCGATGTAGAAGCTGCGCTGTGGTGGGGAATTCTGGGAATCTTAAAGGGGCACATTATGGAGCCCTCATAGACACTCATGACATCATCATAAGGTAGGTCCACAGAGAGAGCAGAATGGTTGACTTCAGACAAGGTGTTGTTGCATGTTTCAGTATTTCAAAATAACAACAAATACTCTTGCGGACAATTAAACAAAGATTAAGCTACTGTACAGTGGCAAACGGAAATGTCATGTTCATATTAAACGGTTTTAAGAGGGTTGTTTTCTGTTATATCTCGTTAGAATGAACAATGCAGTTATCAAGGACTATGAAGAGGATGTTGGTAAAACAACTTCTCTTCATGTGATGTATCCAGAGAGCGCCACAGATTTGGATAACACCACACATCTTGTGCTGGTCCCTTTCAAGACCAAAGACATCCTGTGGCTCATCAGTGCCTTCACCACAGGATCTATTACAAAGTAATTACATGTGTTATAGTGTTGTGTGGATTGACAATTGTTTTGTTCAAGACTTAGATGATTAGTTTGAAGCATGACTGTTCTAAGCTTGGGGTAATTGTCCTGGAGATGGAATGCAAATACATTACCTTTATAATAAATTAAAATAATATTATAGCTTCATGTGCCTTGTTTCAATTAACTTTCCAGTTGATTTCCTTTTGCATATTCAGGGCAAGTTACTGTGATCTGCTCAAATTTCATGTACAAAAAAACATTTCAGGCCCATCAGTCCGTATGGCTTTATATTTGATCTTCACTGTAACTGGCAAAAATACTATTTCTGAAACAAAATGGCAAAATTTCCATGTAATTATCTTTAACAGAACCTATCAAGCTGTAAAAGCAAAGATAAAAGCTAACAAGGATTTGGTAAGTAAACTACTTATTACAAATCCTCAAACATTTTATATGGAGTGGTGTAATGGTATTTATGAAGCGGTGTATTTTGCGGTCATGACACATTTTTTTATTTAGGTAATGCTTCTCAATCCTGCTTTCATAAAATTTGTTTATGATATCTGTTTGGAAAAGAAAGGAAGATACCCATCAACAGGCTTTTTAGCTTTGATGCTCAGCATGCAAATCTGTGATGAGGTAAGGCTATTTGTTAGGGAAAACCTGATTGATATTATTGTCAAGAAAGGTTTCATTCAAAGGCTTGGAGAGAAGTAAGGGGTAAGGCAAGGGCCAGTTAGAAGAGGTGGTGTAAGTTTATGACCAATTTATTTGGTGAAAAATTACCTAGGATTTCTGTCTTGCTGAGAACATTCCATATTCCAAAATTGTTGGTGGAGTTACAATGCCTTGCTAATGCACAATTTGATATAAAACAATGCTGCCACCAGTGGGCTGAATAATTATTTAAAGTCTGAATCCAGACCACCTCAAATCCATTACTTTTTTCTACATTAGCATTGTACTGGCAGAAAAATGTTTTTACATGATGTATTCATAGTGCAACAAATATATTTAAATTTTTTTGTCCAGGTTAATGTTTTTGGGTTTGGAGCAGACAAAGACGGAAATTGGAATCATTACTGGGAACCACTACAAAATAAAAATGTACGTACTGGAGTACATGGTGGAATGCATGAGCATCATGTTATAATGCAACTCTTTGAAAACGAGAAAATCCAAGTTTTTCAAGGATGGTGATATGTGAAGTCTGTATTTAATGTTAGCCAATATTTTATTTGTATTCATTTGTCATACAGGTTGTATATTATGATTTGTTTAATTTTCCAATACCTGTTAAACAAACAAACAATCAGTATATGTATAAGAGTATATTAATTAAGCAAACCTGCATATTATACAACTTTCTGTAGCTGTTTTCATGTCCAACCTCTGCTGTGGCCTATAATGACACTGTGGTATTATGTAGTTCAAAGGTGATGATGAAACTATTTTGCAAAAAAAAATAGGAAATGTTTTGTAAACTGTCTCTCAATGGTTTTGATTCATTACATTTTTGTAATGGTGAACTGTTGTTGTAACTGTCATTTGTTTACTGAACTGTACATACTGCATGATTTCATGAATAAATGGCTATAAAACTGATAGCAATTATGACAACTTCTCAAATATCTTCAGAAATATAACTTGTACTTTGTACTTTGAAAAGTTGCCCAACTCTATATATAAATTTAATCAAAGTGTAAAGTATTCAACACTCTAGCACACATTCACACACACACACACACACACACACACACACACACACACACACACACACACACACACACACACACACACACACACACACACACACACACACACACACAATGTATGCGTACAACAGGAAGCAGACAGATGGTTTATGCTTACAAAAGAACAATAGATGTCAGAGGTCCAGCTCAAATCACTTATTCGTCTGCAAAAATGGTGTTTTCCTTGCTTCCCTGTTTCTGTAACCTTTAAGACTAAAACCAAACTAAGAGTCGCTGATTCTGCAGTAGAACTAGAACTTAACATTGCTCAAAAAGTTGTTTTATTCTTTATCAAATCACTTTTGTGTTTGTTTAATAGTCAAACAGACATTTCTCTAGTTCTGAAACGTGGTTTGTATATCCTGTTATGGTTATGTTCAAGTATAACCTTCTCAAATATACTGCCACTACTCAGACATACCTGTATCTGTTCACCAACGCATTAGACAATAGAGCCGTCTATGCTTTATTCTAATTTCTATTTGGAGGGGACAAAACTGGTATTTAGATTACCTGTCAACCAGGTGTACTGAGACCTATACGTGTTTAAACTTAGGATTTATGATGGCCAAATACACCTACAGTACATTTTATGTGTTGATTAACTAATGTTGTAAACTTGCATAACTATGGCTATGACGCAGATTCCTGGGTTACAGTGATGATTTGTGTATATTGAAATGTTTAAACAGCATTATCCACGTTATTACTTTGATGTTGCAATGAACAGAACACACAAGGCAGATCAGCAGTGTTTGATGGGACATATCCATGTGGGGGAGGGGTAGAGGTAAAATAAGGACTTAAAACAAATTGGATACTTTAGGCTATGTGGTAACCAAGCCAGGATGATAATTTGATCAGTCCTAACCATTACGTCATTCATCATTCATCAGCACAAAACAATGATATTGTCGTTCATCTCACCAAAGCTATTTCATCAGGAGAGTTCAAGGTTCTCCTTCAAGACTAAGTGGGAGACTCCCACTCAATTCAATTAACATTAAAGAGGCCCGATTATGCAAATTTTCTGTTTCATACCTTTATTTAGGAGTTCTACTAGAATAGGTTTACGCGTTTTAATGTTTAAGAAACAATACATTTTTTCCAAACTGCCTGGATCTGCAGCACCTCTACTAACCCTCTGTCTGAAACGCTCCGTTTTAGCTCCGGTCTCTTTAAGGCCCCCCTCCTGACGAGCCCAGTCTGCTCTGATTGGTAAGCTGGCCAAACAAAGGAAATTTGCCTTCGCGCTTACCAAAAACAGAATCTTCTCGACATGGCAAAACCACCCGGCTTCTGCTCTGACTGGCTCTGGTTGAGGGCGTGCCAAACATTATTCAAATGTGTGACTTAGTGACGTAGATAAGTTACGGAAGAAAACGGCAGACTACAAACGAGGCGTTTCAGGCAGTTCAGGAGCAGTGCTTTCTGTGAGAGAGAGTAGCTCCCTTTGGCGTGAACTATGGGCTTTGTAACCTTTCAGACCTTTTACATGCACAAAAAGCTGGATAACATACTAAAGGAAAGGGAAAAACCCCAAAAGCATAATAGGTCCCCTTTAAAAGACGAGGCAGACGAAAGAAAGAAACCCCACTATAGCGAATTAGCGGCTGAGGTAGAACAGTGAAGTTGGAGAACAAAGGTGTGGAAGTTGGATGCCGTGGATTTGTGGCAATATCAACAACCAAGTTAGGGATCTGAATTAGGGAGCCATTAGATAGGGATCAAAGAATTGCGCCAGACAAAAGTAAAAAACATCATGTTGAAAACCATAGAAAGTGGTTTACTCTCAGGACAAAGGCATAAAAGGTAAGTCCTTCCTGCAGAGCGTCTTTTACAAAGCCTGCAGGAACAGAGTAGGGAAAGATTATCTTCTTTTCAGATGGTAAGTATCCCTGGTGAGTTGGCAGAAAACGTCTGGACTAATAGGGAATATTGATAGGAGTAGGGATATCTCACAGCTTAATAAACAACAATTTTTTTATATATCTGGCCATGCCTAGAGTGGATATAGAGGGGGGTGGGTCTGAGATGTCATTGCTCACCATTAAGCCTTCTGGAGGTGTTGTGGGCTCAAATTAACGAAACATCCGGGATGGAGGGTGCCCACTTGAAAATCCCAATGACATATTTGCTCATAATCCAAGTCCAAATTCAACTGGCACGACTGGTTTGCACCTGAGGTATAAAAACAATTTGTAGGAAACTCACTGAATGTTGAATAAGTCGTCACAGTAAAGCAAAGCTAGTGTTTAGGAGGATTACAATGCCAAGCTTTGGTCAAACCCATTCCAAACAGCATTAAGACGAAATGCAGACAGTAATTTCAATGACGACAGCGAAGGAATACAGTGGTCTGCTTTCTTGACAGTTGAAAGGGGACAGCTGAGAAAGCCACAAATAAACTGAGAACAGAAATGAAAGAACACAGAATCTCAATATGTTACCAACAATAATATGCAATGCTACGTCAGTATAAATCTGCAAACTGCAAAAAAAAACAAGTGCTTTTTTGAACATTTACGATTGGAAAAACTGCATTTTATCATATAAAAAGCCCTTAGATTTATTTTTTATTTTAATTTATATTTTGTGTGCCTGTGATGGACTGGCGACCTGTCCGGGGTGTACCCCGCCTCTCGCCCTGTGTCCACTGGGATAGGCTCCAGCCCCCCCCGTGACCCTGTACAGGATAAGCGGTAAAGTTAATGGATGGATGGATGGATATTTTGTGTGACAATACAGACAAATTACTTCCTAAATAGTGGGGTTATTATTCAAAAAAACATTCAGAACTGAGAATAAGTATAAAATATAATACAGGGAGACATTTTCTGTTTTACTACATGACTTGATCGTTAATTTACATTGATATACAGTAAGAAATATGGTAATTGTAGTGACCTGAAAGAAAGTGTTCACAAATATGAACTTCAAACTCAGACAACAGCTATTAAGTGGTTTTACTTATGAATTTTCTGTAAAAAAAAAAGGTCTGAAGATCATTATAAGGCAAATAACAAGATGTGAAACACAATTGCAGTTGTAGCCCACTCTTAAACTCTGGTCAGTAGGCACTAAGAAATTTATGGAATATGATTTGTCTTTGTTTTTACAGACTTCAATTTGTTATATTGAAAATGTATGTTTTGGTCTAAAGTTTAGTGTTGCCAGAATCTTACAGCTTTGGAGCAATCATTTCTTACGGTTAGGTTTGCTTTTCGAAACAGTTTTACGTGTTTTTACAGAAATATTTTTACATTAACTGTAACATTATGTTGATATAGTGACGATTTTCTATATACTTTAAATGTTAATGATCCAGATTGTTTTTGGCATTTATGGCTCAGTTCCGGCAACGGTGAGATGGATGTGGGCCATAAATGGCCCAAATGTAACAAGACAGGTTTAAGATGTTTTATGGCGAGAGGCATGTGGCCCAAATGTAACAAACCGAGTTTGACGGTGGAGTTCTGAATGTGTTCCCAAAAGCCGGAATCAGGTTGATTCATCGCCATCATTCCACGAGGTATGTGGGCCATGCAATAACTGGAAGTTGTGGGCCACAACTGGGCCAGACATCATTGCTATCTGGGTAATGTCGACACAGGTTTGACGTCAGTGTGTCACACTCTCAAATTCAAATTTCAGATTGATATAGTCACATTTTGAATGCACACAAAGACAATTACACTTAGAAGCAAATGTAAAATGTATTTATGCATTTAAACAAAACGTGAATTAATAAAGAATGAGCTTTGCTGTTGTGGGATTCTAGGACCACTGCTGTAATATGTCTCGTTTCGCACACAAAACAAGTAATTTTGGGTTAGGGTTAGGGTTAGGGTTAGGGTTATTACGGTCAACTCCTTCCTATAAGAAAGCCCTAAGGGTGTCCTCTTTTCTGAAACCAAATACCACAACACCTTGATATCAAGGCCAAGGAGACCTTGGGCGTTTGTAGGCACTTTAAAGTGACATTGCTTATATTCAGTGCGGGTGAGTTTCCTCTTTAGAATGCCATTCTTTAGCGGACGAGAGAATGGCTTCCGTGTCTGCGACAAAACCACTTTCCAGCAGTTAGCGTAGGTGAGCCAGAGGGCTGCAAGCTTGCTGGCGACGGTAGCCAAGCCAAGGGGTGAGGCGGCGTACCTGGGAGGTGAACCGGTTCTTGAAGAAGAAGTACCGCCAAGCCTAAGGCCTTACACAGGCTTGGGCATGCGGGGCTACAGCATGTCACTTGGGCTATGGTGCGGCGAGTGTTGCACCAAGGGGGGTCACACACACCATGGTGATGCCTTCTTTCATAAAACGGCCCAGTGCCCATACTCAGGAGCAGGTCCCAAAACAATTTCCCCGAAAACAAAATAAAAAGAAGCCCAATAACACTCTCGGAGAGTTGGGACGCTGCAATGACAACGGGCTCCCTCTCGAGAGCGCTCCCGAGCTGGCGCACATGTTGGGTACTGGGTCAGGTTCACTCTGGAGCGCACGTACAGATTCCAGTTTGTGAGCGTGCCCCCATGTTTCAGAAGCGTTATAAATTCCTCGTGTCCATGGAGCTTGTGGCTGTTTTGCAGGAGGAGATACATTTGTTCCGGCAGAAAGGGGCAATAGAAGGTGATTGGTTTACTATTATCGACCTGAAGGATGCATATTTCCACATCCAAATCCTCCCGTCACACAGGAAATATCTGAGATTTGCTTTTTGGGAACAAGCGTAGTTCATGGTCTTTCCGTTCGGGCTGTCGTTGCCATTTACCAAATGCATGGGGCGCGGCGTTGGGGTTTCTGAGAGTGCTCGGTATTGGTTATTGACGATTGGTTAGTGTGCACAAAAACGAGAAAAGGGACAGAGGAGCACACAGCTCAGATTGTGGCTCATTTATTTCCCTAAGGCCCATTCGATAGGAAAGGTTTTGTTCCACAGCAAAGGGCTATTTGGCAGCTATATCAGCGTGCCATATAGGATTTGATGGAAAACTGTTGGTGCTCAGCCTTTAGTATCACGCTTTTTAAAAGGGGTACACAGGCTTCGTCCTACATCTAAATCTATTACCCCATCTAGGGATTTGGGGATAGTTCTGGGTGGACTGTCTCGGGCTCCCTTCGAGTCTATCAGCCTGAAGGCTATACCGCTATTCTCCTAGCTCTAGCTATGTCCTAGCGGGCCGGTGATCTGCATGCTTTCTCTGTGCACTCTTCATGCATGGGATTTTAAGCCCAAAATCTACTTTTGTCCTAAAGTCTTGAGCATGACCTATGCCTGCAATGCAGGGGAGATCCTCCAGTTTTGTCCCGAGGCTGTGAAGTACAGGCTGTGAACATTGACATTGACAGGATGCGGGGGTTCTGCTTGGAAGGTCAGCATTTTGTCTGCTTTAGGCAGTCCCTTAAAGGAACGGTGCTGGCAAAGCAGGGGCTGTCTAGGTAGTTAGTGCAGGCCATTGCTACGGCATATATGGGATGCACCTCAGCATTGGCTGTTTGTGTGCATTTTACTCGAGGCATAGCCCATTTGTGGACCTTTCTCGAGAGGGGTTTTGCAATCTGAAATCTGTGCAACAGCTAGCTGGGCTACACCGCACACAGTTATGGCTTATTATTGTTTGGATGTAACGATGCCCTCATTGGTGCAAGTGGTATTGAGTGTGGGCAACACCGAGTAGGGAAAGGCTTGCCAGTCGTTGTTTTGGGGTTACGTGCTTTCTTGTCCATGGGGCGCTGTTAGATACGTCTTCCATATGAATGAGTTGACAGTAATTAATGAAAAATAACTTAAAGGCTATGTATATAACCAGATTATTCGAGTGAAAGGAAAGAGACTCCTTACAACTCTTGTCCCAAGTGCTGAATAATGGCTGGCAAACTTTCTGAAGAGGAAACTCATGTGGGCTTGTTAGAAGGACAAACACTTCAAAGTGCTGCGAGACATGCAACGTCTCCTTGGACTTGATGTCAAGGCGCTGTGGTATTTGGTTTCAGAAAAGATGGCGCCTTAAGGGGTTTTCCACAGGAAGGAGTCTCACTCTTTTCACCCAAAGAACCCTGTTATAATCATAACCTATTAGATATTAAAGTGCAGTATGGGTTGTTAATGTCAAAATTGAAATGGTCTGTCTTGGGAATTAACGTTGTAAATAGGTTACAGTATAAAAGCTTTGGAAAAAGATCAGTGTTTATGATTGCAATATACAGTATATACAGTATATGTACTTTTAAATGTAGGCTATATACTTTTGAAGTTATTGGACTTGGTTACCAAAATCTCAGTCATCATTCGTATATCTTTGCATGACAATGCATTGTACTGGTAAGATTAAGGAACAACTTCTTATGCTAATGTTTAATTTACAGACAGGTTTTTCCTGTCAAGCTTCATGCTCTATGTTTGTTTGTTGATACTGAGGTTACCATGCAAATGCCATGTAAATTACACACCAATGTTTTCACACCAACCTTGTATGCATTTGCATCTTTTAAAAGATACAATGCATTTCAATTCATTTCATTTCAAGTTCTGGGATGTTATAGATCTGTACTATACAGTATATTTAGTGTTAAATGTTTAAAAGCAAACTAGCGGCAAGATTATTGCCATTACAATAAAGTAAGCAATATATACAGTTAGGCCCAAAAATATTTGGACAGTGACACAAGTTTTGTTATTTTAGCTGTTTACGAAAACATATTCAGGATACAATTATATAATCAATATGGGCTTAAAGTGCAGACTCTCAGCTGTAATTTGAGAGTATTCACATCCAAATTGGAGCAAAGGTTTAGGAATTACAGCTCTTTAATACGTAGCCGCCTCTTTTTCAAGGGACCAAAAGTAATTGGACAATTGACTCAGAAGGCTGCAAAAAAAAATAACAACGCTGCATGGGCTCTTCCCTCATTAACCTGTCATCAATTAAGCAGTTAAAAGGTCTGGAGTTGATTCCAGGTGTGGCGTTTGCATTTGGAAGCTGTTGCTGTGAACACACAACATGCGGTCAAAGGAGCTCTCAATGGAGGTGAAACAGACCATCCTGAGGCTGAAAAAAAGAAGAAATCCATCAGAGAGATAGCAGAAATGTTAGGAGTGGCCAAATCAACAGTTTGGTGCATTCTGAGAAAAAAAGAGTGCACTGGTGAGCTTGGGAACTCAAAAGGCCTGGACGTCCACGGAAGACAACAGTGGTGGATGATCGCAGAATCCTTTCCATGGTGAAGAAAAACCCTTCACAACATCCACTCAAGTGAAGAACACTCTCCAGGAAGTAGGTGTATCAGTATCTAAGTCTACCATAAAGAGAAGACTTCATGAGAGTAAATACAAAGGATTCACCACAAGGTGCAAACCATTAATCAGCCTCAAAAATAGAAAGGCCAGAATTGACTTTGCCAAAAAACACCTGAAGAAGCCAACCCAGTTCTGGAACAGCATTCTTTGGACAGATGGGACTAAGATCAACCTGTACCAGAATGATGGGAAGAAGAAAGTTTGGAGGAGAATTGGAACAGCTCATGATCCAAAGCACACCACATCTTCTGTAAAACATGGTGGAGGCAGTGTGATGGCATGGGCATGCATGGCTTCCAATGGCACTGGGTCACTTGTGTTTATTGATGATGTGACAAAAGACAGAAGCAGCCGGATGAATTCGGAAGTGTATAGGGATATACTTTCTGCTCAGATTCAGCCAAATGCAGCAAAGTTGATTGGACGGCGCTTCACAGTACAGATGGACAATGACCCAAAACATACTGCAAAAGCAACCCAGGAGTTTTTTAAAGCAAAGAAGTGGAATATTCTGCAATGGCCGAGTCAATCACCAGATCTCAACCCAATCGAGCATGCATTTCACTTGCTCAAGACAAAACGTAAGGCAGAAAGACCCACAAACAAGCAACAACTGAAGACCGCTGCAGTAAAGGCCTGGCAAAGCATCACAAAGGAGGAAACCCAGCGTTTGGTGATGTCCATGGGTTCCAGACTTCAGGCAGTCATAGCCTGCAAAGGATTCTCAACGAAATATTGAAAAGTAACATTTTACTTGGGGTTATGTTTATTTGTCCAATTACTTTTGAGCCCCTGAAATGAGGAGCGTTTGTATAAAAATAGCTACAATTCCTACATGTTTAATCATATATTTTTGTTCAACCCTTGAATTAAACCTTAAAGTTTGCACTTCAATTCCGTTGTAGTTGTTTCATTTCAAATCCAATGTGGTGGCATGCAGAGCCCAAATCATGAAGATTGTGTCACTGTCCAAATATTTTTGGGCCTAACTGTATACAATGTCAGGATAATAGCCTGATGAGCCACACACCCAACAGCTTATCATATCAATACTTTAGTGCAATATTTATTCATTTGCTTGTTTTTTTAATAGTAATATGTTTAGTGTATTCTGTCACCGCAAATGGACTTCAGCTTCGCAATTGTCTCTACAGGTGCTCTTTTTGAATAATTGAGGGCAAAGGCCCTCCTCAGCAAAGCCTGCTTTGTCCTATGGCCCTCCCTCTAACTGTGACACTGTCTGCTGCTGCAGGTAAAGAGGAGGCACCAACTATGCTCTATAGGTCTGCCTCTGGTGATGTGTCTTTTATTTAAATTAAGGTAAAAAAAAAAATTTGTGCATACCAGTGTATCTTTGTTGTTTGATTGTTTAATAATTAAAAAAATTTGAAAACAGGTTTGACCTGCCTGCCCATACAGAAACTGTGGCTGGAACCATGTGATTTGACAATCGCGATAATAAACTGGATCTGACACGGGCCAGATGTGTAGCCTACTACATTCTAGATCGGTGAAATGGCTCCCCCAGTAATTTTTTTTTGGGCGCAAATGGTCAAATCCGGTGAGACGGCCTGCATTTCATCAAACTGGGCGCAGATAAGATATAAAACATTAACAACAAAAAACTGTATCAAACAGTATTGCACAACATGTGAAAACAAGCACTTGGTTTTGTAGTCCAATGGACAATTACTACATCATAACTAATTTGCATTATGCAGCAGGTGGCATTGTTTTGCAACCATGACAGAGAACATCTTCAGTATTATTGAGAACCCTCCTTCAAACGGTTTTCGTGCTCATATTTACGATTCCCCTTTATGAAAGTGTTCAGGGAGTTGCGTTATGCGGCAAGATCACGACTGATGTCGTGTGAAACGCGGTGGCGATATCACCTTTGAATGGTGTATTAAAATTATTATGTGACAATGTGATATAAATCAAGATTGAAAGGCGGAATTTGTACAGTTTGGAAAACAATCGGCCCAGTGCTGATAAGAGCAAAACAAATGGGTAACATATCTGTGCCGGATTTGGGCCGTGTGTTGACTCGACTTTTCTTAATCGGGGCCATCTCTGGCACAAAACTGTCTAGCCATGCGTCTCAAATCGCATACTACTCTTCCTTTCTTTTATTAGGTAATGCAACTGCCCTTACAAAGTACTGGTGTTGCACAAAGTAGGCATACAATTGGGACATACTATTTCGTCATAACATCTGTCGCAGTATAGCACCACATTTGAAAATTGTTGGTGCTATACTGGAGGGCTGACTTGACGTGTCTTGCACTTAGCAGAGAAGGGTCCAACCGGTCCAACTGCAGCCCTCACTCTCAGACGACACACAGCCTCTGACGGGATGTGACGTACTTTCTGAATGTGACGTAATTGCACAGTGAAACTGAGTCTAGCATAGGCTCAATTCATTACAAATATCATGTTTAAAAAATTGATTCAAACGGGTAATTTTCATACTTGTTTAGCTTGTAATGGATTGGCAAATAGCTTAGCAAATAAATACAATTAATGTGTAATACAATGTGTCATGTTTTTATTGTTATTGCCTGCTGTATGTTGTTTTATGCCTGTTAGCCTTTTTAGCCAGGTCTTTATTGTAAATGAGAACTGGATCTCAATTGACCGATCTGGTAACTAAATTAACTGACATGTGTAATTGGCAATATAAAAAGGATTGATTGGCTTTCAGTACGAAGGAAAGTCATATTTTATTGAAACAGTTCTTTGAATAATTGTATAGTATTGAAGGGAGCCCAAACTGTTACATAGGCTATTCGATAGTTCTCTTGATGCACATGTTCTGCAGAGGAAGGTAACTTGGGTCACAATTTAAATACTGTAAATTATAGGTCTTAAAAACTGCACTGCCAGTTTACCCTCATCGTTTGAGTTTATTCCTTAAATCGGTTAGGGTTAGGGTTTCCAATCTGGTCATTCTAGTGGAAGAGAGGAATTCGATGAGCAGATTAATTAAAGGATGAAAATTAGGGGGATTCAACCTTCAGTAATCCGAAATGCAAATCCACACCGGATGTGGCTCATTGTGCAAAAAGACACGGGGGCGGGCCCATTGTTGGCATACTTCTGTCTCAGACTATCTGGGCTACGTAAAAGCCTATGTGTTTATCATGGGATATCTCATGAAGCCCTGCACTCAGAAAATTATTAGAGGACTATGAGTTACTCCAGTATATTTATGTTGTATTGGTTTAGTGGGCAGCAAGGTGGCTCAGTGGGTTAGCACTGTTGCCTCACAGCAAGGTCCTGGGTTAAAACTCCACCTGACCCAAGGGCCTTTCTGTGTAGAGTTTGTATGTTCTCCCTGTGGTTGTGTGGACTGCATCCTCCTACCAGTGCCCTGACCAGTCACTGCCAATTCAACTGTGTGTCCTATGTGTGTCCTATGTGTGTGAGCATGTCTGTCGCAATATGTTGGGTGAGCTAATCTGGCACAAATTGGTTGCTGTGGTAGCACTCAGACTGAGTGTTGTGTTTGATAGCTGTTGGTCCATTCGTTATTCATTCTGTGTAATTAATTGGCAATCAATTTGTGTAAAGCGCTTTGAGTCTCAAGAAAAAGTGCTAAAAACTAAATAAAATTAATTGTTATTATTAATAATGAAAAATATACATTGGAACGGACCACATTCATTCATATCTCATAGAATCAACGTATAACTCTGATTTCAAATGAAAATGATTTGTTTACGTAGACCCAAGGGGGGAAATATTAATTGTATTTATGCCTTTTAAATGAACAACATTCACTTAGTTTGATCCAAAGGGAATGTAATGAGTTGGATGCTCCTTGTCAGGTTAATTTAAAGAGTTTGTTCAGTCAATGCAATGTTGTTAAGTTGGTTGACCCTTAAAAGGCACCATGAGCTATTGCAGCAAGGCATTGTGGGATTTTAGTTATAATCTACCTATTTAATGCAACTGTGGCCTGCCCATTAGACAAATTATAGCAAGTAATTTTCATGTGTCAGGTCTGGGTTTATAGATAGAATCCTGGACTATGTGCACCATGTTAGGCTGTCATAACCCAGCCATAACAAAGTATAATATGTAACCTGAACCTGGTCCTGACCTGACCAAAAGCGGGTTATGTCAGTTACTGGAATCTGTTGCGTTGAACTTCTCGACGTTCAGTGCAACCCCATTCCATTAAGTAAAATTTGTCAACCGAAAATATAATAAATTGGCCCGATGAGTTGGGTTAACAACAGTGAGTCATGTATTATGGGCCTACATTTTAAATTGTGCCTAAAAAAGCCTCAAAAGTAAAAAAAAATTGCCTAAGAAAGTAAAACACGAATTTGATGCCAATTTTAATAGCTTTCAAAGCATGTCAATTAACATATTTCTATCACCCCTGACATGGGGGTCTTGACAACACTCTTAGATTTCTTATTTGTCAGAAGATAGATTTTTGACATGATTTACATTTGTACCTTTTTATACATTTTAATAGAGGGACAATGCAACTGCTACTCTTGTCAGGTGTCAGGGCAGCGGTTGTGTATGTCATATCAAGACTATTTTTCTTCATCAAGCTCAACTGCTGAAGCTCTCTCATCTTTTAGCTAATACAGAATCTACAGAGAAAAAGCCTGAAAACCACATAGAAGATGAATTATAACAGCAGGAGTGAAATATTTCATTGTAATTATTGACAATGTTTAATTGACAATTTATCAGCTATAAACTGTATGTGTGTTACTATTTCCTTCTTACTTGGATTCCATAACTACGTGAAATGACTTATGTTCACAAAAACAGTTTGGCCGTGAGGCCATGGTTTTGTATTTCTATGTAGAAGTCTCCATTTCAGATGAGATACTTTTAATTAGACTTCAGTTTCTTGTTTTTTTGGTGACAGTTCCAGTTTTTTGGTAAAAGTAGTTACATATTTGTTTTTCATTCTGCTCATACTGAAGACAGATCACGACAAAAGGTCAGTATATCCACTAATGACAACACCGAACAATCTATCCGATGATGACACAACTGGTGGAAGGTAATAAGATCTATAATAAAAATGTACAGCTCCGGAGAACATGAAGAGACCACTGCCAAATTATCAATTTCTCTGATTTTACTATTTATAGATATGTTTGTGTTTCTTTTTTTTTTTATCTATAAATTACTGATAAGATTTCTCCCAAATAAAAGTCATCAACGATCCTCAACCAATTTTCAGCTGTGCCCAACACCTGGTTGTCTGATGGCTAGACAGAGAGAGACCTGGAGAGGCCTACAAGCCACTGTAAAACAGCCAACAAACATATTTTAGGTTCAATGCCAACTTTAATTTCACAGTCTCAAATCATCTTTACAAGATAACAAGATAATAATAATAATAATTCATTTTGTTTATTTTTTTGCGCTTTTCTCGAGACTCAAAGCGCTTCACACAAATTGGTTGCAAAACAATTACACAGAACGAACAACAGCTATCAGACACAACACTTAGTCTGAGTGATACCACGGCAGCCAATTTGCGCCAGACTTGCTCAGGACATAGAACACACATTCCGACTCCAGGTGAATAGGCAGTGACTGATCTGGGCACTGGTAGGAGAATGGAGCATGTTTTCTGATGGGGGAAGAAACCCACACAAACACGGGGAGAACACGCAAACTCCACACAGAAAGGCCATTGGGTCTGGTGGGGTTTGAACCCAGGACCTTCTTGCTGTGAGGCACCAGTGCTAACCACTGAGCCACCGTACTGCCAAGATGCTAAAATTTTAACAGTCTCTGAAGGATAGACAAATATGAAATGTTCAGAGCAGTAGGCCACACTAAAAAACTTGCTTTTTGTCGGTTTCAGAAACTACAAAATGACAATAGTGTCATCCTCACCTTAGGAACGTGGTCAATTATTTTTTCAGCTTTTCCCTGACAAAGAGTTTTTAATGGACGCTAGCCTGACTGCTGTTGAAGCTGTGCTGTGGTGGAGAATTCTGGGAATCTAAAGGGGTCACAGTATGGAGCCCTCATAGACATGCACGACTTCATCATAAGGTAGATAGTATGAAATGACTCTTGCTGACAATTACACAAAGATTAGGCTACTGCGTATGGTGATGTGTGCTTCGTCAACTATAATGAATGACCAATTGGTGTGTCATATCCAGACCTGGTGTGTCATGGTGTTTTTTTCTGTTATCTAATTGGAATGAACAATGTAGTCATCACGGACTATGACGAGGATGTTGGTAAAACAACTGCTCATGTGTCTAGAGTGCCACAGATTTGGATGACACCACACATCTTGTGCCTTCACCACAGCATCTATTACACAGTACGTTTTCATGCGTTGTATTGTTGTGTTGAATAACAATTTTTATTTTCAAATATTAGATGATAAGCATAACTGTTCTATCTTTGGGATTCATTTCCTCGACCTGGAATACACATACTGGACGGCTATATTATTTTGTCGTTTAACTTTCAATTCTCTTGCATATTATACTCTGCTCCGATTTCATGTAACAAAAAATAGAATTTAATTTCATTACTGTTCATAAGTAGCTGTACTTGGTTACTCTTGAACGTTAGCGTAACCAGAAATCATCAGAAATACCATTTATTGTACAATTTTTTTTCTATTTCATACATTCAACAGCACGTATGAACCTGTTAAAGAGAAGATAAAGGCTAACAAGGCTTTGGTAGCCTAAGGAAACTACAAATTATAAATCCCCAGAAATAAATATAAGAAGAATGATGCCTTTGTTGGGACTGAAACGCATCTATGATTGTGTATGTCACTTGGGTTATGGTTCTCATTCCTGCTTTCATAACATGTGTTAATGAAAGCTGGCTAGAAAACGAAGGAAGATAACCATCAACATATTTCTGTCTTTGATGCTCAGCATGCATTTCTGCGATGAGGTAAGATTACCATTGGTGAAGGAAAACTTAGTAGACGTTAACACAAGGAGACTGTTTATTTTTATGAATAAAGCTGTGGACTAGAGTTAATTGAAGGTTATCGTTAGTTGTAGGCTTATGGCCAAATATTTAGGTTAAATGATTACCTTTCCAAATTTACTAGAATTATTGTTGATAAGAATATTTGACTGCAATTTCAAGGGTAGTGAAGTGTAGGCCTAGTTATAATGCATTGTTTACGCACAAGTAGATATGAAACAATGCTGCCCCCATGGGGCTGAAAAAAAAAGTCAAGTCTGAATGTTGGCCACCTCAAGATCCGCTTCTTTTTTGTACTTTTGCATTCAACTGGTGCCAATACTTTTATTATTATTATTATTATTATGTATTCATGGTGCAACAAATGTGTTTCACATTTTTGTCCAGGTTAATGTTTTTGGGTTTGGAGCAGACAAAGATGTAAATTGGCATCGTGACTGGAAACTACTACAAAACAAAAACTTAAAAACTGGAGCATGAGTATAATCTTCTAGTGCAGCTCTTTGAAAAAGAGAAACAAAATTTTCCAGGATTTTGATGTGCGTAGAACATCAATATTATATTTTAGTTACCCATAATACATTGGGATATCTGTATGTTCCAATGCAACTCAGTTTGAAAGCAGTGTCAATTTAGGTGGAATTTGGTATAGGAATTTAATATTAATTATAATAATAAAAAAATGAAAATCTGTTTCAATCTTTGCTATAAAATGACAATATGTGGCACTGTATACTACATATTGTAGAATGCATTAGACGTGCTGAGGGAACTATTTAAAAAATATATAGGGAAAATGTTTTGAAACTGTCGCGGTCCTGAATGATATGAATAATTTGTCTAACTTATCACTGATGTAATTTGTTTAGTAAACTGTACCGGACATTTCACCAGCACAACCTCTGTAGGATTTAGTTAGTATAAGTGGTTAAAAAAGTGACACATGATAATGTCAAACATTTCAAATAACGTGCGAAATATATAATTTCATACTTGCCATGCTTGATTTGAAATGTTGCCTTAATCTAAACTTTGATAATATTAATATGCGAAATATTAGACATACGTGTATATGTTTGAAAAACATATCAGGGGTTGAAGTAATAAATAACCATCATAACAGGCAAAAGAGGGACATCTAGAGTAATTCTATATTACTATGTTCATCTGAAGATGTGTATTAGATTGGGCTGCAACTTAAATCTTTGAGGAAATAAACAACATACATGAACAACTGCTAACACATTGGATCCATGTGAGAAATGACTAACGGAGAACAAATTAGAATAAATCTGGAAAACTTTATTTACTTTAAATGGATACTTTCGTGTAATTACAAATTCATATAATCCAAAAGCGATCAGTCTAAATTAGATTCCTGCAGCCTTGCTGGCACAAACAAAGATGAAATGTTCAGTTTGTAAATAGGTATCCCACAACAGTAGTAAACACGATAATGCAAATCTACAGGATATTTAGTTTTATTGTCATAAAATTAATGTATTAGTTTTTGGAAACATGCTTGTGCTGGCACATCAGTCTTACCTTTTCTTTCCTATGCACATTTTACTGAGGAATGCTGTAGAATTACTTCAAGCTAGCTAAAGTAAACAGCCTTCTCTCAGCCTTTGCAGTAATTGTTTATAGCTGAGTGTAGGATGTTTACATTGACTAGATCTGAAAACAATGTAAAACATGCATTTATTTATTTATAAGTGCATTGATTAGTTTGAGTACAGAAATGTTATTCAAGTTGGTTAAAATTATAATCATGCAGTCATACAGAAAAAGCTTCTAGATAAAACCAGCTGTTTCCATTAACCTGGAGCAATAAGCAGTCGGAAGTCGCAAACACCGGACTGAAAGCTATACAAATAAACAGCTTCCAGTCGGGGATGTTTACAACCCCTGACAGCGCAGTGGAGTTGCAGCTCGAGTCGTGTGCAGACAAAGCACACAAAGAGAAAGACATCCTTCATTATTGAGCCAAGAATGGGCTGCTTGGTTAGGACCCATACATTAAATTACAATATAGAAAATGGCTAGATTATGATAACTAAAGTGTGAAGAGAAAATCATATTGGCAACGTCCAAGACAATAAATAATCTTCTTTTTCGTCATTTTATTTTGAGACCTTCACTGGGTCATTGGGGAGGTCAGTGAACTTCTGTTCCAGACTGCAAGTCCCTTCTTCAGATGCTTTTACTGGGCAGATGGTGCCTATTGCTTACATTGATTCGCTTTTCAAGGGCATTGTCCTCTCCAGGGTTACCTGCTCTCAAGGTTCTTGGTTCTGCAATATTTGCAGAAAGAGATGTAACTTAGAACAGCTAGCTAGTGCTAAGGACACATCTGATCATTTTCAATGACAGACAACATAAAGCAATGCAAATCTTGATAACCAAAGTTTATAGTGCCAGATACCGTGTGTTTGGTCTTGTTGACGTTAGCTTGGCACGTGTATTAAGTTTGTAGGTAGCTAAGTAGTGAACTAACGTTAATTAGCAAACCAAAGTATAAACTTCACAACCTTTGCAAACGTTAATACTTGTAGTAAGTTAGTGAATATTAGCCGGCCAGCTACAAGCTAACATGACCAAACATTATTAGCTAGCCCCCGGTAAAGCGAACTGGCCAAGATGCCTGCTGTGTCTTCTGCTAACAACTAACGTAATCTAATTCATGCCTTATCGTATTTGATTTTTGGAAAACCAGGAGAAATTATGACATCACCGTAAATTAAAGTTAACCAGCGTTAGCTAACGTGGGTGGCTAGATAGCTACATAGCAATCTTAGCAAACGCTGGCTGACGTTAGCTTTAGTGTAAGCTAGCAGCAGTCTCTCCTTGTGCCGACTGACACTTGCTTACTACCTACCTACTGTTCAAAGACACATTTCAAAGGGATATCTTTCTAAAAAAATAAATAATTATCAAGTCATTAGCTGGTCCCTACTTTGCCCTGTTAAAATAACGAATTATTTTTGTTTTCGCAAGTTGTACACTAACCACCGTGTTCCAGTTTCCTTCCGTTTTTCAGTCACTTGTCTTTATTTTGACCTTTGGTTACTCGACACCAACATTGACGTCATTGTCATGGAAACAGGACTCCGCCCACTGAGTTCTCGGGTCGCTTGAGTCTGTACCAAATAAATGCTGGAAATAAGCATGGCCGTAAAATTATTACTACACATTGCAAATGCAGGCACATACAATTAAAGAAACATAATCTAAAACAGAATTCAAAATATAAATTTTAAATCTCGTTAATGTCATCTTTTCTGTTTCTTTGAGTATAATTCACTGTTAAAATGTTCAGGTTAATTTAAAAACAGACAAAACAACAACTTTTTAATGAAGCCCAATTGCGTGAACACCTTGTGCTCCGAATTTAAAGTGAATTTAAGATGGGACATATTCTGGAACATAGTTTTTCACACTTATAGAACGCTGAATGGCCCACATGAGGTAAGGCAAGATCCACAGAGATAACACAACGAAATGCGGTGCAATGCCGTGCTAGATTGGAAGCTTGAACATCTTTGTAAGTAGTGAGGTAGGTTTGTCTTTCTGGGTAAGACAGTCCGCCAATAAAGAGAGAGACTCCTTCAGTTGCATGTTTTTAAGTGTAAATTGCTCTCACTTTGCCTCAATCGCTGATGCATGTAAATTTGGCCCACAAGGTCATGTGTCCTCAATCAACACAGTACTTATTACTTGCACCAGAGTGAACAACCATTTTTGTCTTTGTGCTTGGTTTTCTTATCGTCATTGACATTGCACTTCAATAATATAAATGCAAATTTTGCACAATTATACTTGCTTTTCTTTACCAAAAGAAACGTATAATTGTGTAGAACACATTAGAATATAAAGGAATTCCAGATATAATATTTTCAACTCCTTGTGAGCAAAAAGATTAAAGGGATAGATAAACTTTTTGGAAATAAGACCCTTCGTACCCCTTGTCAGACGTGATGATTGATAGCAATCTTATGTTTGTGCACCCAATAAAAAGGCCTAATTAGGTAAGTAGGTATGTAAATGTAGCCTAGCTTAGCAGCAATGGCTGTGAACCATTGGTCACCGTTGGCATTGCTCAAGTGTCAAAACGCTCCTTAGAAAAACTCCAAAGCTGTGTTGTTTACATTTTGTATGTTTTGTATTTGTGTTGAAATGAAAATGTAAAGAGCGAGACCTTGTTATTATTGAAACATAATTCATGGTTGGGCCTTTGTTCCAGGCTGAACGTAGTTTTACCTTGTGTCAGGTATAGCCTGGCAACAATAGGTCCAACCATGTATCTGTTCACTGTTGGCAGAGCCATGCTAGCAGTGTCCAATAGTACAATTATGGGTTACTGCAATCTTGGAGTGAGGAGAGCTGGGCGTTACAGGCACGAAGCCCCTTACTCCAAGGCGCAGTTACCCATGCCTCCAAAATTTGGTCTAGAACTAGCCGAAAGCACAGATTGATTCCATGATTGTAATGTCTGTCTTTGACAATTATGTATTGGATTTCAGCACTAGAGTGAAACATTGTATCCACTGCAAATAGCTTTGATGAAAGTCTGCTCAGGTGAACATTACGACAGAGTATAGTGTGTGGTATTTGGTTTTATTTGCTCCGAAATATAAATGAGAGTAAAATATGGAACGCTGAATTATATGGTTTGTGTGTTGTAGTGTTTCTTTTTTTTTCTTCAAATAAAGGTCATAATATTATGCCAATGTTTGTCAAACTTTCAAATTGTTCTGAAGTATATATCACTTAATTTTAAACATTTAAAAATATTCAAATAATTAGCAACATGAATAAAATCACCTTTGTCTATATGCTCAAAATAACTTTTACAGCACCCTGCTATTCATTTACAATGGCTGTACCAAATTTGTGCCTTGTGTTAAGTAACACTGAAGCTACTCATGTTATCTCACTTCATCAATAACAAATACATTAACAATATCTAGTGGCTGCAAGAACACTATTAATTTACCACGGCCTGTCCCTACAGGGGTAGAGGGATTGTTGGAGGCAATGAGGTGTATCTGCTTACCCCTCCCAGGGACATGGCGTCGCTGCAAGGGGATCGATGCCATCGAGCAGAGGTGAGAGGAGGCAGGCAGGCAGCCAGCCGACTAGAGGAAGCCCTGGTCTTCAGTTTGGAGTGCTGCAGCTCGAGTGACGCTGTCACCTAAGAGGTCCCAGCAGGCACAACAGAGACGGATTGGGATATGCTGCATGGTGCTGGAGCCATGTCCTTTAACACAGACGCATGGACCATATCGTCCCTCAAAGGTTGAAGAGGAAAGGGGTAATAGATATGGTGTGCTTTAGTCCATAAAGGAAAATGCCTAAAACTCCTTTGACAGTCAATTGTTAAACATACATTGAGACATTTGTCACTTTGAGAAATAGCTCTCACTTACCCTAAGACTACCCTTTTTTGCTGATAGTTGAACGCTTAAAATATCCTGACTGTCATGCACATGGAAAGTAAAATAATCCCTGACAGAGCATAAACAATTTAGTCTGTAATTTTTACATAATAGGCTTCCATTTAACATTGTCTTGTCTTGCTCATCTTTCAATTTACTGGACAAAATGTAATATTCTCAACATGCTGGTGCTGATTGATAATCTAGTTTTTGGGTTATTTGATATATATTGAACATCACTTGGCATACCATCAAATATTTAAAATCTTAAATATCTCTGACATATCTTTAGTTCGTAAGGGATTCCATTTTTTCCACATGTAACCATTAATAACGGGAATGTCCCATGTACTTTACTTTCAGTATTTACTTCTCTATCCCTAAAACTTTTTTATTTTCATGCCTTCAAATATAATGATCTCTTTTGACCTCTAAACCTAAAAGGAAATTACTTCCACATCCATCCTAATACAGGCTAAGTGGATGGGTGACTTAATGGGCTGTTGACTTGCACAAGTCAGCTTCCTGAGAAAAGTAACAGATTCAGCAAGTTCTTTAGCCTGAATGGTGCCCTCAGTTGGGGTTAAAGGCTAGCAATCAAGCATACACAAGCAAAACCTACACGGTTTGCTTAACCTTAAACTGTTATTTTTTAAGGTTTATGTGCACCAACGGTTTGTGTGAGGCAGATAAATACAGTCCTTGGAAATGCTGTACAAGGCCAGTCCTGGCAAGCCAAATTCCAGAACTGAAAAAAGGTCAACAGATAACATAATACAAAACCAGAATAATGACTCTGTCACCTTCTTCATACACAAAACAGTTGTCTCAAATTACTGTCTGCCAGAATAGATGGCAAACCAAAGCCAGCTCACTTAAACCGCTTTGAGCCACCAAAGAACATTAAAGATTATAGCTACTATCACAACTATAACTACTTCACCCTCCTTTGGCATCCGTTGCCCCTTTTCTGAACCGTCTCTGTTATTACGAACACAGTCACAATTTCTTTACCAAGAGGGTGACTGCTGCTGAATTGCAAATGCTCTCACAAGGCCTTGCTCGCTGTGCTTTTGTCTCCACTGTTACTCAGAGGGGATTAGAATTCCTTGTGCTAAATGACATTTGAAGTGATTAGAGGGACACGTTCAGTGGAAATGACAGCTCTAATGGAGAGCAGAAGCCGATCGTCCGGCCGTAATAGCCAGCCATACAGCCTTGCTGACAGCTGCTGAGAGAGCCCTGGAAGCCTGTGATGAGCTAACTATACTGCCAGTAGACAGGACAAAAGCATGGCTTCTGAACCTCTTCTGAATAGATGTAGCCACTGTTGTAGCTGTACATGAACACTGCTGTATTGGCTGACTTTTACAGGTCTGCTGCTGATGATACAATATGAGGTAAAAGGCATACATTGCTTCTAAAACTGAAATAGCTTTCGAGCATGTTCTACATCACACATTTATGTCTATGCTAGATAAAAAGACAAAATGTCTAACTCAGTCGACTATACAGAAGTCCACTATACAGCATCTCCCTTGGTAATCAAGCTGCATGAACATATATTTGATTTTGAATGCATGCACTGTAGTCGCCCATATTTACCTGCCATTTAGAAAAGTTCTTTTCTCAATGTAAAACACTGGCTGGTACCATATTTGTGTTTGGCAGGGCCCTGGATCTACCTTGCTTCTTTAAAAGTTAGGTAGTTAAAAGGTATTTGAATTTTGAAATCTCCTCCCTCACTCATTGGACATGTGGTGTTTCTGCCACAGTAATCACATGCAGTCATCCATGGGCTCTGACAAATGTTCCTAAACCCCACATAGCAAAATTCATACACTTGGTGCCTGAAGGTTGGAGGGCCAATTACCGTCTTTCCACCTTTCCATTTTCTTTGTTCATTAATGAAGGCTGGTGGGAGAGTGCTAGCCTTGTGAAACAAGCCTCGTGCCATTTCAGAGCGCAGCGGTCAGTCTGGTCATTAAAGGCCAAGAGAGGGCCTTTGAAAAAAAAAGTTGTACAGACAGGCCTAAAGACAAACTGACATTAGAAAAAATCCAATTACATGTCTGCTCTGAGCCCAAATCCATTCTCCATATTGCTTTCTAAAGTGCTCTTCTTGAATTATGGCATAATGCATATTATAACACTGTATTTTGGACAGTTAAATCAGTATATTGTTATATATATATTTATTTTATGCCATTCATTATATAGATGGTATTTATTGCTGTGTTACATTAGATATCTAGTTTTCTTTCTGAATAACAGAACTGAATTAAAATGTCTTTACATGCTTACACTTGGAAACTTTAAATTGATTGTCCTTTTACCTCACAGGTTTAAACTCCACCTGAAGACTCAGGCTGAATGGTGTGTATGTGTGTGTGTGTGTGTGTCTTGCTGTGTGATTGTGTGTGTGTGTGTGTGCGCGCGCGTGTGTGTGTGTTTGTATGGGAAAAGAGGCAGTTGACCTTGGGCGTACTCCTACCGGGTGCCATTGATTTGTTTACCTGTGCTCAGCTGACGGCTTCTCATTAGGTTTCCTTTACACATCACTTCCAGGAGTTGATACTACGTGCTCCGTGCTTCATAGCCAGGAGAGGTGGTCTGATCAATGTATCAGATAGGTTGATGACAGCAATGTAATTCTGTTGAATAGTGGATGTGACGGTTAGAGTTAGAGAGTGTGTCCTTTGTAACCGAGACTGAATTGTATTTTTGTACCCCAAATATATATTTTTGGAAAATACACAGTACATCCCAAAATTAACATTAATTACTCCACTGTCATGTACAGCTGTAGAAGGCTCCATACCGATGGTTACATTTGTCACTAGGTGGCAGTAGTGTCCCTCTTCAAATAGTCTGTGAGACTCCACAGCTGTGTTCTGCTTGAACATTCTCTAATGGTAAATTATTTACTGTTTATTTTTGATTGTTTTGAGTGCTTTTTTTTTTTTTTTTAAGACAGCTATAAGAATTTAAACCAAACATTTTGATACAAAATACTTACACACGATACACATGTTCTCAACGATAAGCCCCCCCCCCCAACCCCAGCATAACATTGCCCCTGGACATATCACATTATAATTACTCCTGAAGGTGACAAGATAACCACTCCATCCTCAAGCTGTTGAATTTCATTAAAAATACATATCTGACAAGAAAGCGCCTGAATACAACCTTAACCTGTATTGGTGAGCTGTGTAAAATTATTTGAGTTGTCAAAATGTAAGCACTTTGGATAAATAGGGTGTATAGAAGCCCTTCAAGGCTATACCAGAACCATTCACAAACAGAAGAGCATTCCTTATAGCTTTTTTTACACAACAACTACTGCACTGGTCAACCAGGAATTCCAAAATGTTTTACTTACAAACATTGCTAACGCCCCATTATTGTGGAAGTATTGACATAAATATTAAGCTCAGGCTTTGACGTAACAACCTACAAGTGAGACATAATTTTCAGTTCAAATGAAGGGTAAAATGCAAAGCTTTGTTTGCAAAGACGACGAGAAGCAACAGATGGCAAGCATATAAATAAGTCGTTTTTCTGAAGAGGAGATTACTCCAGTTGAACTGTTTTTAATGGTCTGTGAGATAAATGAAATGGTGAGCTGTGTTACAACACTTGACATGTTAAACATCATGTGCAGGTACATCAGCACATTACAGGGAGAAGCTACTGAAATGCCCAAACAATCAAATTGGAATGATATTCAGTCTAGTTTTCTTTGCAGGTTACTGTTCAAATAACCCCAATGTTGTTTCAATTAACTTTAAATGGAGGCATTCAATCCTCACACACTCATAGGATATATTTAGATTTATGTTTTGGATGTGTTGAATATAATGTCAAATCTATGAATTAGCAATGTTTGAAGACTTTCGTGTATTAATTATAAGTGTTTAACAACAAACATGTTAACAAAAAGCACAGTATGTTCACATTTTAAGCCTTATTATCCATATATACAAATCTTATACTGCCATAGGCATAGGTTTCAGAGCCTCAAACCATGAAAGAAATACAACATTAAGTTTGTTCAGAGGTCAAAAAGATAAACATACATGAACCGGTATTAGTTATAGCCTCTGGGTCACATTTCACCAAGTTATTGAAATGGAATAAAAAAAGGATGAATCTCAATTATATAACCAGTTCTGATCGTAGTGCAGATACCGCCCACCTGAGGCTACCTTTGCCTCCTCCACAAATATTGACAGAATTCTTATCTGAAGCCTACATCTTGCAACAAAACAAGGTTTGTGTAAAAATAAAATTAATAGGTAACAGTGCCTGTTAACCGTCTTGTTTCCTACTTAAAATTCTGTTTAAATTCAAAATATTAATCCCTAATATTTGCAAGACTTTTATCTTGAACGTTGCTGTTGCATATTTGTATATATAATCATAATTGAGGTCATGGATATAATTCAATTGAAGACTTAATTTGTTACTGTTAGTAGTAGCACACCAAAATGTAAGCCAAATTGGTTATACTGTAACTAGACTTTGCTAACGGTTGGTAAATATAAATAAACATGTATTACACAAACAAGCTACACTGCAATACTATTAAGAGGTTGTTAACATACTTCAGGTCCACATAACAAATTATTGTATATACCTGTGTTATACATGAGTAAATTATTATATAAATAAATCAAGAATAAAATCAAATCAGAAATATGCAGTAATACTGTTACAAATAAACAAGTAAAATTATTTAGCCTGTGCAAGTCAAGAACAGATGTCCCTTTAGGATACACATCAAACTGAGGTCACCAATCACTTAGGGCTGATAGCTCATGTGTTTTTGATTGAGAGAGAACATATAACTTTTGAGTAGTTAACTTTAGCTGTTGTCAAAAGCAGACTACAACCGAAATCTCTTCTATGCGTTCAGTTGAAACTTGTCAAAAGCAACCAAACATATTCTCTTATCTTTCAAAACACTTTTTTTTTGCATGCCAACTATCGTTGGAATTTATTACGATTTATACCATGGTAAATTGACATACTGCTATTAGGTACAGTATATAACAGATATATCATTTATACATAGTGTTACATAGTTAAACGAATCCGTTTTTATAAGGCTAGCAGATATGTTATGACGCTTGTGAGTTTCATATTCAGCAAATACAAGCGCGGAATCAGCACCACGGACAGCTCCACCGGCTATAGCCCGCCCCTGAAATGATTGACGCGTTACATTGCATAGGATTTGGTGAGCATGGTGATCGACGACCAATGGTTAAGTCCTTGGAATGAGCCTTCGTTGCCAGTGGATACAACAGAGGGAGCTTCAAAGAGGTTATTTACAGAAGGGATAGAAATTCGGGTTGGCTGTGATGCATGAAAAGGTCTGCACGGTGAGCACAACTCCAATGGGATAACAGAATTCCAATCAAAGAAGCGCACATTCGTTTTTCCTGGTCGCTGTTCATTACAGCGCAAAAATGTGCCTGTAATGCTATAGCAAATGTGAAAGACAGTGACATTTTAAAAAACAATTTGGTGCCGAAGCTTACTTGGGATAGAACAAGTTTTTGAATTGTATAGCCTTTCACGAATTTACGGTGACTTGGACCAAAAACAAAGAAAAAATGGATAGCGAAAAGTACTTGCCGGAGCTGATGGCAGAAAAGGACACACTGGATCCCTCTTTTCAGCACTCTATGCGGTTACTGGATCAAGGTAAATTTAAAATAAAAGACAAGCACTGTAGATGAATGGACTAATAATATTATCCCAACTACGATTGACTTATAGCGTATATGTCTATGCCCTTGTATGACAAAAGTTTCGTGTAGATTGCCTCCACCACTCCCGTTCGGAGTTTGAAATGCCGCCACACACCCAAATATAAATTCAATTACACATTTTTTTGCTGTATGCTCTTCAGTAGCCTACTAAATTGAAGTCGAAGACCATTGAAATATGAGTAGTAATATGGCATTATATTTGTTGTCAGATGGAGAAAGATAAAAAAAAGAATGATTAACCGTGGTTTCGATTTTGGTTCTAATGGAAACAGAATGTTTTAAAAAGATGCGTCCATTGTTCCAACTGCTCCTACACCTAGTTACTTTTCAGCACTCTAGGCAAGCCACTTTGTAGCTGCATATCCTGTTTGGGAGGCCTACCATTTTTGGTTGTTTAGATAGTGTATCTGTGTGTGAAATTAATTGTGTGAACAGCGCATTAACAAACTCCCAATAACAGGTCTTTCCCCTTCGACACCCTTGATTGTATTGCAATATTAGTAGTGCGCTCCACTGTGATTTGAAGAAGCTTAAATTAATCTATTGCTCGAACTCAGACATCTGAGTTGAGTGCACGATTGCTGTGATGCTGTCAGAGTTTTGCACATGTTTCCAGAGGCAACACAATGCATCTACTCTTCTGGGAAATGTATTGAAATAGCGTCCCATCTCACTTTTTTTCTTCTTCCGTGAAACTCAAAAGAAGCAAATATATGAAAAATACACAGCACATGTGTTGAAAGAAGTTGGCCTACAACACAGTATGTATACTTTACAGTTAAAACCAGTAGACTTTATGGTGAGTGGCTATTAAGGGAGAAGACTGAATACCTCAGTAGAAAGCCATAGCACCTTAGACTTGATCTCATCTAAGACTCTTGATAATCAGTCAGTTTGTTCCTTGTTTTCCTGTGCTTCACATAGTAAATGTAGGCTAAGGCAACTTTCTTCTTTCTTCTAACTGAAGGATATAATGACTTGGAAAATATGTGTTGGAAAATATGTAAGTGGAGATCTCTATAGTTGCAGATTTGTGTCTCAGGAAGAAGTTGTCCATTTGGACCAACACTACAGAGCCAAAATGGAAGTTATAAATGTGTTCCAGTCAGGTAAAATCTCTTTAGTCAGGGAGAAAGATAAGGCTATATTTTACTCAGCAGTGTTTTCTAATCAGCTCGTTTTAGTCCTTCAAAATTGGTTTGGTCTTTTTTAAGGACCATAATGTTTCTTTGCCATAATAAGGCTATGACAGTCAACACATGTATTTTTTAACGTCACTTAAAGTTAATAGATGCATGAACATACTCTTGGTTTGTCATTTAAAAGTAGCTGACTCTTGTCTTATCCTTTAAACATAACAAAAAACTGTCCACCCAAAAAAGATGCTGACAGACTAGATCATCACCATAGGGTCAAACATAATTCTCTACACTAAACATCAACAGGTTGCTCTCTGTAAGCCTTCATAAGGGAGCAGTCCAAATTATTAAGCAACTATGATGTTTGTGCTTTTCCTGGTGTGGAACAGATTGTGGCTGGACATGATCTAATGCAGCAGTATTAAGCTCTGGCATTTTATGAACCAAGCCACACTCAATTGTGCACAAAATCCGTCTGTAACCGTATTCCCCAACTCCAAAACAGTAAATACCGTTATCTCCCTCTTACACAACAGATGGCACATGATGCAGTTTAATGGAGCATTTCTTTTGGCATCCAACTGATCTGAAGTTCTGGACTTGATTATGCAGTTGGCAGGGAAACGTAAATGCAACTAGAAGGATACGCATAAATGCTTACACAGTGCACAGATCACCTTATTTCTTGGAAAATACCAATTTAGGAAAGTCTGGGGGACTGGTTGTGCTCCAAAGATCCTGGACTCCTGTCAAGTCGAAGACAGGTTATAGGCAGTTTGAGTTTTTAGCTTCTTTAATGAGAGACCTTTCTGATGCTTTTGCTCTCACAAGGTTCATAATGAAATGTGCCTGAATTAGTCAGCAACAAAAGTTTTATCTTATTAGATACAATTTGGATGAGTGCCTATTTGGAACTATTTATATCTCAATCAAACCTGTTGACCCTGTTAAGGGGGTTTTGAGAGCCATTCCGAGGATGGCTTCCCTCATTTAGTAAAGTTGTTGATTGATTATTTTTGACTCAAGTTGTATTTGAACTGCATGCATCTAGATGAGACACGGTGCCTGACTCATAGGTGACAAGAGAGTTGCATATGTTTGGTGTTTGCATATTTGTATTATGTGATTTATGGTGTATCTTTACTGTACATTTGATAATTGATCAGATTTTCTGTCTAAAATGACTGAAAACAAGTACATTGGTACAAGAAATAGCCTGAAAAAGTTGAGTACGAAAAGTAAAATCTTGTCAGTCTTGTCTTCATATCTGTTCGAGGCGATCTTTTTACTGTACACTTTAAGGCCAGAACAGCATGAAGCCCCCTCTGATTCAGGTTCTTGTTCATGTTTCAGGAACTATAGCCCGACTGCTTGAAGGTAGACCCGCTGTGCAAGAACACTACCTCTTGCAGCAGCTCACTACTCATTTATAATTGGATGTTCCACAGCTGGATTTTAGCTCCCCGTTTGCATTGTACCTATGACCTCAGCCTGCCAGGGTACGGTCACAACGGCAGAACCCAGAACTAAAGTGCCTACTGAATCTTTTCTTATAATGATACTTGTCTCAATGTCTTACAGTAGAATATCTTATGCAGAAAAACACAAGTGAATCTTGAGCGCTTGTACTCAATGGGCTTGAGTGGAGGTGCTCGACTTGCACCCTGAGTGAGTGCAGGGTGAGGTAAAAAGCCCGGTAGGGAGTAAAAATAAGCACTGGTAAGGGATCAAAGGCAGAGCTAGTGTTGTGTTGGGAAAACAGTGCTCGACAGCGATACTCATCGCTGGCCGGCCGGCACGCCAAACCGCACAGCGGGACGGCAGTCCAGCCCCTGAAGCAGAGCTTGTGTAAGGCCAGGGGGAGGGTCACCTAGCTCAGGGATTTGACCTCCAGATGGGCTCCAGCCTTGACCTTGGGGGTGAACGTGAGCGAGGCCAGACCCAGAGCGCCGCCGAAACCACTTTATATTCCGGCAAGTGATGCAGTGGGTGTTGAGTGGTGCTGTGGTGCTGTGGCTCAGAGGTGTTTCCAGAGCTGTTTCTCACCTTCCCCAGTGGATCCCACAGGGACGCCAGGGGTGAAATGTAGGCCATGGTTAACAGAGGCAGGCCCCACAATAAAACCTAATGATATGTCGTTTACACGCCCGATGAGTTAACATGCCAGCATTGATTTCCCCGTTAACGTGTGATGCACACTCTGCCGTTTGAGGAGCAATGAGTTGATGAGACAGTCACCCGTTGCGGATGCAGCGCTGCACTAGTCTCATTATGAACACAAATCATGTCTAATGGAATGGATTGTGTACAATGCAAAATTATATGTATCAACAACGGGTACAACAGCAGCCCCCTGTCAAACAAGATGGAGTGGTCCATTGTCATGGTTTAAAACAAGTTTGCCGTTGTCTTGAATGGCTTTTAACCTGCCCTGTAAATATTCTCTATAATCTCTAATACTAATGAATGTGGCCTGTAGACTCCTTGCATTTAAATTTCGGTATCATTGTTGTTAGGTATTCCCTTTTGACAAAATAAATGCTTATTTTCCACTTTGACTTGGAAAATACAGTTTGAATGATCAGTTCTGATATACAATTTGGGATGCCTCATTATCATAAGCTGGACTGTAACCGGAGTAAGAGGATGCTATAAAAGTTACACTCTTTATTTCCCTTAGACATTTGGAATTCAAGATGAACCTTTCCTGGAATAGAAGAAATTATCAAGAGACCATGAGTGCCAGGATCACATTCAAAAGCGCCATGATATTACTATTTCAAATTAAATAAAGATATCCATTTTAAGAACCTCCTGCCATAATATTCCTTAGGGCCTGCCTTGAGCTCCCCTACTAGGTCAGCTATCTAAGAGAGGCCTCTCATCTAAACCGCGAACCGGCCCTGGCCATCTTAAATAATGCAAGCAGCACTTGTTTAGAGAGGGCAGACGTATTCTGAGAGCCCCTCGTTCCGGATATCTATTAATGAGATCATTTAAAAGAAGCAGCGTGCAGCGAGCCCTTCTGCTGAACCACTAACTTCCAGACCTTTAACTGTTGTTGGCTAAGAATAAGCACTGCCCCAAGTCCTCTCCACCGCGACAGTGTGCTCACTCCTACTGTAAATGGATGCACCCAACCTGTGGTACAGCCCGAGGCACCCAACTGCATTCATGGATCGGTTAATCATTATTCTATTGGATGATAATGCAATATGCGGAACTGCACGAGACAGCATAAAGACAGGCAGGGATTACAATGGATTAGTATGGAAGCAGGAGAAAGCCCCAGTCTCTCTCCATCTGTTTACTCTACCTAAGGGCAGAAGGAGGGGGCAGGATGTTCCTGGGAAAGTCTCCTGGGAAAAGTTATTTGTGAAAGATTGTACCAAAGTCCGTTTAAAAAAGGAAACTGTGATGTGGGAGAAAAAAAATTTAAGATCGGAATGAAATTGGAACTGAAGTGGGGAAAAATAGAAAAGTGGTAATGGAATCGTAACTCAATAGATATGATCCAGGAAGAAACACAAATCTGAGATGTCTTGAAAAGGAGTGTGATAGAGAAAAACAGTTAAAGGAAGACTTTTATTCTTTACTCCCTCTGACTCCGCAAGAATCACATTTTCGCCTCCTTTTCCGATGCTGAGTTTGCTGTCGATGCTCTTAGTAAAAGAGCTGAAAGGACAGATGCATCTAGCACGGCCCCTCTCTGTGAGTAGATCTCTGTCATGGAGGAAAAACAAAGAAGTGTGATTTCTCACTTGCTCAAAAGACGTAAGAGGTGTAAATTTGATGCTTTTTAGTTCCTGTCACCGTTGCCTTTCGAATATATGTTTTTTTTCCACACAAACACCAATAGACAGAAGACTGTCCTCCCCATCTTCTCACGTTGACAAGTGTTATTATGTTCTGGAACCTGCTGTCTTGACCCATTCTGTAGACCGGAATTAAGATGTCCGAGCCTCTGTCTTTGATTAAAATGCCTCATTTCATCATCTCCCACTCACTGTCTTGTATACTCCCTGCCTCTCAGTACTTTTGATTGCAAACATTGTCGGGCTTCTGTGTGCAACAATCCCATTCCTCGTAGTGAGCTTGCCTTGGTGAAGCCTTTTTGTTGTTCTTTTCATTTGAAGTGGTCCTTCCAGTGCCCTGCCTTTGATCTTCTTCTGACAGACTCTGCCTCTCCTTTCCATTTTGTTTTATTTCTATCGTTTTGTGCGTTTGGCACCTCTATGGAGGGGATTGGACTGGATTAGCTCCTCCGCCTTCCCAACTGATCCGATCCATTTTGTGTAATCCAACTCAATTTAATTATGTTTATCGTTCCACCTCGCTGGAGCCGTGGAGCGGCAGCACACCTCTTCCAAAGATAAGCACTGGGGCCCTGTGCCTTGTTGCTCGCCGAGGATGTGCTTGTGCCTGTTGCTCGATAAACAGATGGTGTAAGTCACCCAGACTTTGGGTCAATACTGCCTCAGACATAATGGTCTTCTTTAGGTTGCCTCTCAAGTAGGCATCCTCTTTGATAAAGCGCCCCACACTTCAAAAGATGTTCCTCACACTTCTGAAGGGGGAATTTAACGCAAGGGCTGGTGAGCTAAGGTGCGTTCACTATGCATAATCTCTACTATCACTTTACTGGGTGTGATCCCTAACATAATAACATAATATTATAAACCTATGATATGTTTTGTAAGCACTCCAAATGAACTTTGCGATCAATAAACACCACACAAGCGTTGTGCTGAAAAATCACCCTCTGATCATGTTGTGCATTCACCTTTCTTCTTGCCATTGTGCAGCCGTTGTGCCACAGACATCAAATGTAGGATACGATTGCATTTATTCAGGCCTAATGGCTGCCACGCTTCCGAGGGGTTTGCATGTGCAGGTAGCGCTTCTGTCCTCTCAAACCCAGCAGAGGTTTTAGTGCAGTCGTGTGTGCTAAGCACCAGATGTTACACCCCAACAAGTACTGGGGAAGAAAGCACAAAAGAGGTTTTGAACCTCGAGTTTGAGACTTGAACGTTCACCGTTGTGTCTGCACACCTCCCATACCCCCTCAATCAAAACGTCACTTTGACAATTCCTTGTTCCAGCCTCTACTTTCTTCACGGCTGTATCAATAAATAACTCCATAATTCCCATCTTTTGCGCTATGGGCGTTCAGATCTCTTTTCGAACAAGCTCAAAGATCTGCTTTAGCGCTGGTGGTGGGCATGCATCTTTAATACGGGAAGGCAATGGAAGTAGGCTATCCGTAATGGAAAGGTAAGTGCATTTTCTGGGTTTTTGGAGCAGGTGGAGTCATCCTGTAATGTACCGCGGGACATGGAGATGGACCGACTTGCTTAAGTCTGTCTCTATTTTAAGAGGCCGATGTTGCGGCTTAATTGTATTTAGATCTCTAGGACGTCTCCCTCTTTTTCTCCTGTCAGCTTGTTAACAAAGGAGGCTGCGCCTAACTACCAGACCTCATTTCCCACCAAGACCTAGACAGCATGTGGCACCAACGTTGTTTTTTTGAAGTGGTGAAGTGTCAGAAGTAAAGACTAGACGTTTTTTAATCAACCCAGGTACACCAATTTGCGACTGCCATAAGAGTCGTCTCTGAAATGAAATGAGCGTCCCGGGTCCTGCAGAACCAACCAGTAAGTGCAACAAA
Organism: Galaxias olidus; assembly: GCA_026901105.3. Classification (NCBI taxonomy): domain Eukaryota; kingdom Metazoa; phylum Chordata; class Actinopteri; order Galaxiiformes; family Galaxiidae; genus Galaxias; species Galaxias olidus. The sequence continues at coordinate 95,588 of JAPMUY010003159.1, forward strand.
CACCATCATCTGTTTGTTTTTCACTTATTGAGGTGAATGGTATAAAATGCTCATTAAGTTTTATAGCCACACTGAAGGCGAGGGAACAAGTATAGATTATTTCCCCTGTAACAAGGACAGTTAGCTTGACTGTTCTCAGCCCAACCTCCCGTCCATGCCCGGCAGCATATTGGCGTAGTAGGAAACTGATCGCTCAAATGTGTTCTTTCACCCTTTGATTTGGCTGCGGCGCTTGTTAAAGCTTGACCCGGGAGTGGAGGAGAGGCTTGTTACGGCTTGACCTAGGACGAGATCCCCCCTGTGCTCGTTAAAGCCAGCAAAATGCAACTCGACATTACACAACAACACAACACAACGCTTACAATACCACCCTACCTGCCATCCCTCTCTTTCCCTCGCTCTCTCTCGCTCTCTCTCTCTCTCTCTCTCTCTCTCTCTCTCTCTCTCTGTGTGTGTGTGTGTGTGGAGAAGCCCCCAGTTCTACCATTAGCAGGCAGCAATGCTTTGTCATCCCAGTGAGTGATGGGAACCTTTGCTTGGACCATCATTACTAAAGGGAGCCCCCGCAGCAGGATCTAAAAGCAGCCGAGCCTCTTTGCACAGCTGTGAACAATGCAAGGCTACCACTAGGAGGGTGTCTACTAGGAGGGGAAGACCCAGACGTATCTCATGGCAGCTCGGAGCCATCAGACCCAATGTATCGCTGGCGGAGATGGCGCTAATGATCCTGCGCTTACACTCCGCGCCAGACAGGCTCTCCCTTGATGATGTGTCATGGAGAAGCTCTGAGGGCTGAGCAAATATAAATCAAGTGTATGGATCGGCGGTTGGAGACCGGTTCACACCCCCCGGCACAGGCCCACGGTTTTAATTGCCGTCTGCCCGTGGCCGAGTCAGTCAAGGCCGGTCATGCGGTGATGGGGGACGGAGGCAGGGTGCTGCGCTTCCCTCCGCGGTTGTTGTATTGACAGCTCCTCGTCCTGGAGGAGCTGATAAGAACATGGGAGCCGGGGAGACACAGGGAGGAGTGGATCACATTTCAGGGCCTGGAATCAGAGCTGATTCTGGGGCTTGCAGGCAACAGAGGGCTTGTCAGATAGCCACATCCAGCTCCGGAGGAGAAAAAAACAGAGTAATGGCTGGTGGAGATCTGACAGGCAGACACCCCACGTTCCCACTGTTGACTAGCAGAAGAATCACAGCAGATGGCTGTGCACATGCAATGACCTCAGGCAGCAAGGGGAATAAATGTAACTGCAGTGCAGTATGTCAAGCATCATGCGTTCTTCATTGAAAATCAATGACCCAACATGCCCGTCTTTTTTTTTGCCTTTGAGTTGTTCACAGCAAAGAGCATCCGCTTTGTTGTTTATTCATGGTGCATTCCTCCATTATACCAGATGGATACAAGTATACTTTATATCCCCATATAATTGCAACCTTTCAGAGGGGGCGTAACTAGCAAGACCTTTTGTAAGTAGAGCTATTTTCAAAACATTTAGATCTAGAAGTGGCACTCGTCAGAGGGTTGATTTAAGAATTATGAAGATAAAACTTGTGGTTCTTGAATTACTCTGCGGTCGTGCCAATTTGTCAAACTTGTGGCTGTATGATTAGGGTGGTGTAGTGTATATGTTTCACAGCGTGTTCTCAGGACTACAGTACCCCTACTGAGTCACAGGGTTAGCCCGGGCAGAGATAATTGCGACACCTGCTGAGGGGGATGAGCCCATCTTGTGGGCGCCGGAGAGCGACCGTTCATCACTAAAGGACTGTTGAAAGATGAACAGAGGGTGAGGCTGGAAGGTGCTTTCAAGGCTCTTGTGCTGGAGAGTTAAATAATACGGGCCAGCACGAGGGAATTCCGTCATGTTTGTCTGGGAATTGCGTCTCAAAGTGGGATTTGCATGACTGATTAATGAGATTTACGACTTAACTGTAGAAACAGAACACAAACATACAACGAAAGATAAACACAAAAGCAGACGCACACCCACACAAAGATAGTCAGGCATAGACATTCACAGAAAATGTGTTTATACATGCACGGCGAATTCATCACAGATAATGTCAATTCTTTCACTAAATTGATCAGAATAGCTTCTGCAGACGCTGTCTTCAAAGACGAAAGTACCATTTCCTTAACAGAACACAAATAAACCCTCTGGCATTCGGTGATGGCCCATCTCATTATCATACTTATTTAAAGTATCATATGACCCATTTCATTCCAACACGGGCCTGTGCGGCATGATGGAGTGGGCCCATATTTAAGGGAAATCCCCAAGGATGTGGCGCAATAAACACTTCACACTCTAAATGGGTGAATAACCGTTCTTCATAGGCGAGGACAATCATCAGCATTACTCATGTAATGGTAAGCAGCGGTGTACTTATACAAAAAAATGATGGATACATTCATTGATATTCCACATTAGGAGCTCGCAAAAGGGAAAACACCATATCTCTATGAAGAAGTAACTGGGAGATTCATGTCCCAGGATCGATGTATCTTCATGTAGGCACCATGTAACAAAGTACCGCATTAACTGTGTTTTCCTTCTGGCCTGTGGTTTGATTTCTTGAGCCAAGTTGGTCGAAGACAGGGGTCACTGCGTGTTGCCTTTCTTTTCTTTCCCACCGTAAACTTCACTGCTTAATGGTGCGCGACTGATGGATGCTCATTATCTTACCAATAATTCAGGGGAATATCAGCCTGATTGCTGACTTTAAACATCTCTGTAACCTCTAATGCTTAAATCTGTCACTAAATACCCCAGACCTTGCCTAATGTGGCCACTGGCCTCTGGCGCTACGGGGTAGATTAATAGCGGGCAGGCAGTCCATCTCTGATCGGAAATATTGAATGAGCTCCCTCGGATGCCTTTTCGCCGAGCTGGGCCATGTCTCGGCTATTGATCCGATGCTTGCAAATTTATGGTTATGTTTCTTCAATTTGCACAATGGCAAAAACATTGTTGTCTGCCCTGCCATCCGTCATTGACTTCCTGCAGGCTGGCGTGCCGAAATGGACCTGTGCTCCAGCCCTAGGGGACGGAGCCCGCTCCTTCTGTGACAGGCCGCACGTCATCGCTGTTATTCTATCCACCTAATTGACGGTGACCTTCCCAATGCTCTACGTTTCCAGAACGTCCACGTACTCTTCACTGAATTCGGTTGGCGGTAGATCTGATACAGTGAATACACACTCCTCAGTCTGGATCCTCTTCCATGTTGCAGTAGGCAAACTTGATCTCTGGTCTATCGAACTATCGGGCTTGCTGAACAAAACATCGAAAGGGATAAATTGTCTGTCTGTGGTACTTGTGACAACAAAAAGTCTGTTTGGAAACATTTGTGGGTAGTCAAGGTAAGCCAGAATACAAGACACACGGGCCTGGCGTGACACTCTGCTGCTTGGAAGCAATGGGACGTTCTAAGTGCCGGCAGCAATCTGAACGGCTCACGTTGATGAGCCGCTCCCAGGAGTTAGCTCTGTGATGGTGCGTGGCTGCCCCCCCCTAAAGGAGCTACGTGTCTCAGCCAGAGGTCAACCCCTTCGTTGCCGTTCTACTTCAGTGTTGTTGGCCCATCCCTCCCCCACCCTACGCCTTTTGTCCTAAGCCCATGCAGTCTTGTTCAGTTCCAAAGCTTGGATCTCATTACCCACTCCTCTGTGGAACGACGAGGGCCTGTGGACTGATGTTTCAACAGTCATTATTAATGAGACGTGCTCGTTTGTTTTTCTCTCCACTGGGCGTGCGTGAGAGACGTGTCTGCAGGGACCAGGCTTGGGAGCTGAGGCTACGGGATAGAGTTGAGGCGCTGGATATTCTGAGCCACAGAGTGGGTGTCAATAAGAAAAGATACAGCTGGGCTCCCAGCTAGAGTATCAGGCAACAACTGCAAACAAACACTGAAGTCATGCTTCTCCAGACCACTTACTAAAATGTAAGTAATATCGCAGGCGTGTAGTTGTCTCAAACGACTGTAACAAGCACACCAGCCGCCTGTGGAGTCTATCTGTTTGGCAGCACATTAAATTGAGAGCTCAATAGTGTTGACTTTCACTTTCAATACACCGAGCCCCATGATATTAGAACCCAATCGGGTTTCTACTGGTCTGCTCCAAAGTCTACTCTCACCCCCAACAATTCACGATTTGTTAGAAAGCTCATGTGCAAGCTCACGTGCCACGAAATTACCACGATCTGATTTCATACGCTTGAACAGCGGCAGGTAGGAGAGCCGGAATGCACCAGCTCAGAGAGGATCCAGATCAAATCCAGGCGAGCATGGAAATGTAGCTGTGGCCAGCTGCCTCCTGCGTCTTGATGTTGAGCTGCTATGCTAATGATGGACAGTGGGCGTCGAGGCGCCGAGGCGTTGGAGATGCGGGGTGAATGGTCGATTCTCACTTCCAGCTGACATGAGGCAACGCCATTACACTGTGAACGAACATCACCGGAGAGGCGATGTGTTCTCCCTTTACAGGCCCACTTGTTTTCTCTCTCTCTCGCTCTCTCTCTCTCTCTCTCGCTCTCTCTCTCTCCCCCTGTCTCCCTCTCTCTCCCCGTATCGGCTCACAGGCATTTCCTGCCGAGGTTTTGACACTGATGATACGGTCAATTCTCCGTGTCGCGTACCGAGTGGCCAGGCAGAAGGTAGCGAGGCTGGCCTAAATAGATAAAAGGAAGGTGGCAATGTTTCCCGGTGTCGTGTGGGGGACAGGGCCTTCCCCTGTGTTTCACCTCACACTCACTGTCCTCTTTTTAGACTTTGCCTGCTGTCCTCTCACCTGCACGCCTGCTCGAGTGATGTAACAAAACGCCTCATGAATGAGTGATTAGCCTGGATCAGGCTGGCAGCTGAGGATGGATGGAGCTGTTGCTGCTCGTGTCTACTGAGGCCGCATGGAAAACCACGGGAAAATCCTCCAGAACGTGTTTGGCTCTCATCTATGTGTGGATTACCTCTCAGAGGCACTCAGAGCGACAGTACACTTTGCGCACCGGAGGCGGTGGCGACTCCTCGGCACCCGTCCGCCTGCCCTGCCCTCGGAGAGACTGTCACAGAAATGGCGTGTCCTAAGCCGACAGCCGGCGGCGGTGCTGAGTCGACAGCCCGGTGTGTCCTGGAGTAGGCCATTAGCTCTACCTGCCCCTTTTCTCCCCAGGATCCCCACAGCACTAAATGAAGCCAGGCATATTTCCTCTTCCTGACAGGCCGGCTCTCTGTGCAACCCTGGGAGATGGAGCTCTGTGCATTCTGGGGCTCTCTGTGGTATGGGCGGCCCAGATGCTCATGCACAAATCACCATACAATTACCCAGAGCTTCTCTTTTAGAGCGAGGTTTGACGACAACTAATGTATCACGTGTGCGCACTGAGGCAAAGAGCCGTCATAAGAAAGGCAAATAGTTTGATGAATTTATTTTAATGCAACACGATTACATTTAGTGGTCTGCGTTTGGGAGCAAGTCCAAATGTGTGTATTCTAAGAACAGACTCACACTCACACAGACAGTCTTTCTGATAACCTGGATGTCTGCCATAATCCATGCGTTCCTATTTTTTTTCATGTGGTCACACTTCAAATCTTCTGCTGAAATACTTTTTGGGTTTCCATTTAAAAAAAAGCCATTTAATTTTCAAAAAGAGCCACTGAATATTCAACTTCCTGCTTCCCTACATATCAATATGCTCCACTAAAACAGCACGAGTGTCTTTGTATGTATTTATCTCCTCATCTTTGCTCTTGACCCGGTTTGCGTTGCTGAATACAGATTAAAAACAGCAGAGCTACTGTACTGGCCCAGCCAACAAATTTTTATTTTTTTTACGCCTATAAATTGCTGTATAGTCTGGCTGTAATTTCCGTACAGCGCTTCCACCACCCACTACTATCATACACACTACCTGCTTCTTTGTCCGTTGGCTCGGTTACACTTTGAACTCTTTGTGCCGTGGCGTGTTTGAGATTACAGTTATGCCATTGTGTCCGTTGCGGGGCACAGGTGCTGACAGCCACGTGTCATCCCCCTCAGCGTGTGTTCCATAATGAGAATGTGAGAGCCGCTGCACAACTCCATGAACTCTCTGTTCATTTCCTTAATCTCCGCTCATGTGCCGCTCCGGCAACACTAACTCTTTATTTGCCATCCGTTTTTTTTTCGCTACTTGATCACACGTATCCCCTCCTTTGAGATAGGGAAAAAGGATCTGGTCCCGCAAATGAAAAACCTTCGGTAATACAAGATCCTCACTAAATGATGGTGGCCAAATTTCCTTGCTAAGCTCCATTTAAAATGGTGAATTGCAAAGTAGCCTGTTCCTCCAGGCTTGTTCACCCTGAAGCCTTTCCGCCTTCGGGCCCCACTGGGATAAGTGGCCCCAGGACAGGTCTTCCCTCTGGCACTGGGTTTCAGCCAAGCACAATAAGCCTAACAAAGTCATATTATTTTGTTCGTTTATTCCCCATCCCCCCCGTTGATCTTGTCCCTGGCCCAGGTGCCCTCGTGGAGGCTCTCCACTGTATCCCCTTTCATAAAATCCCAGGTTTGATGTGGTTGCCGGCGATCCGGTAAGTGCTTGGCAGCGCACGCCGAGTGACTCAGCGAGGACGAAACCAGCAGACTGACACTATCGCTCCGCCAGCAGGGCCTCAAAGCGAATCTAAGCACTCGCAATTGATTTAATCACTTTGAACAGAGCCTGAGACAGGAAGGCTCTGTTCAGGTTTTGATTCCACTCCTGCAGACCCCCAACCTGCACCACTGAACTCAAGAGTGAACACAATGACCCCGTAGAGAGTTCACTGTCCCGGGAAAACCTTAAGTACATAGCCAGCATCAATGTGGGATTTTGTTCAGAGCCCTAGGCTTGAAAAAAAAGTGGAGGACTTGGATGAGGACTCAGTAGCATGAAGCATGATGGCAGCCAGGCACTTAGTCTTATTTATGTGAGTGTAAGGTGAGGAGGAAAAAAAATGGAGAAGAAGAAGGGGTTCATCTGCACCCCTTTGCTGTGCATCACATTTCCATACGCAATGATTTATTTACTGGGATCATGCTCCCTCGTAGCTTGACCTTTTCAAAGCAGAGCTGCTAGAAACAGCTTGGGAAGCGATTGTGGTTCCCTGACACACTTCTCATAAGTAGAACAGTTGTACTCGTTTAATAATGTTGACAGAAGTCCTCTGCTCTCTGCCAGCGGTGGCCACGGGCTGTGCCAGAGGTCAGAACCCTTACAACCGCACGCTAAACCCCCAACAAGAAGGCACAGCCCTACGTGGGCCGATGCAAATTACACGGGAGAGCCAACGAAAACAATATGGGCTGGCTTCCCGGCAATTAGTGTTGACTGAATCGATGGCTGGCTGGATTGTCTTATTTTTCGCCCATCGCTCTTGGCATAGGAATGAGATTGGTATTGGTAGACAAGTCGTCGACATGAAAAATGATATCAGATTTGCTTAGAGGAAACCTTGATGGCCTCTCAAATCCACTGCTTGCGGTAGACATGGAGCCTCTCAGATTAAGTAGCTCTGCTGCGTGTTCACCTCCATCTTTGGAGACATTTCAATGACGATACAGGCTGAGACATTGTTCAAAGGGGAGGGGTGGCGGTGTCCGTTTACCCAGGAGAGTGCCGAGGTAATCCATCAGCCAGGCGGCTGGCCGTTGGTTCAGCACAGACAGCCCCCGCTGCCTGCTGACCATCCATCTACATTCCTCTGTGCTGCTCTCTCTCTCCCCCTTTCAGCATTTCTCTCTTTCTCTCTCTTTCTAGCTCTCTCTGTGTATTTCTCTCTGTGTGTATTTCTCTATCTCACTCTCTATCTATATGTGACCATCCCTCTCTTTCTCCCCTCTCAGATCTTTACAGTAGATGCCACACACATTGGTACGCTTCACAGCTCTCGACTTTTTGACCATTTCAAAAAGCTGAAGTGAGCTTGATTGGGAAGATGGAATATCCAGGCGATCAATGTTCAAACTGTCCAGTGGAGTGAGCAGTAACCCCTGCAACTGGTATCCCCACCATAACAAACGATAGGATATTTATCACACTGTGGACTATAATGGAACAAAGCCACATTTCCCGTGTTTTAAGCTTCCTTTTCCAGAAATATGTCCCATGTTCAGGGGGAGCATTTAGCCACTATTCACAGTGCCGCTTCCCCCCAATAATCCAGAGTGAAAGGTGTCTGAGGAAAGGGAAAGTGAACTATTGCTTTCAGTGTGCAAGTTTGGAAATTAGAGAGCCATGTGTATCAGTTACTTGTCCATTCAAGGGTATCAATTACTGTCACTCTATATACGGTTATTGGACACTGGGCAGCACGTTGAGATGTTTTTGCAATGTAGCCTAAGTCATTTCCCAATCTTTGTAGGGATTGAGAGCTGACAGTGTCAACTATTCAGTCCTTGATTTAGTAAAATATCATAAAATGCATCGTATGAGATAGTTTGTATTTTTGACAAATAGAAAAAGATCCTCGTCTTAATCTTCAGGTTTTTCTCTATCATCGCTTTAGCTCATTTCTTTTAACAATTTTGTCTTAACATTCTATAAATTGTAAGTGCAATTCTAACATTCTAATTCTACAACTCTATTGTGTGTCTGCAAAATGTAGTCACTCATACAAAACATTTAATTAATTCTTCAAAACCTAGTTATTGTGCTAGTAAGTTGGCCAATGTCACCAAAATGAAAAGCTGTTTTGTCATCGTGTGAGCCGTACTGGGCAAAATGTTTCAAAGTTTTTCACCATGACATTCATCCCTGGAAATGTTTCCTACACACTTCTGTTTTGTTCTACTTTTGTTGACACTGACTGCTTACTGTTCTATACAGTCATGTCAGTTTTGTCTATCTGGATGCCATTGTGTATCACAAATGAACCTTTTAGATACAGATTTCAACAGTAGTGAAACGTTTACTTGGAAAAGTCAATACTGCACAATACTGTAGTACACAGAAAAATTATACATACAGTGCATCCGGAAAGTATTCATACCCCGTCACTTTTTCCACATTTTATTCTGTTACAGCCTAATTCCAAAATGGATTAAATAAAAAAAAAATTCTCAACATTCTACACACAATACCGTTTAATGACAAAGTGAAAAAAGTTTAGAATTAGTTGCAAATGTATTAAAAATAAAAAAACTAAATATCAAATGTACATAAGTATTCACACCCTTTACTCAATACTTTGTTGAAGCACCTTTGGCAGCAATTACAGCCTCAAGTCTTCTTGAGTATGATGCTACAAGCTTGGCACGCCTATTTTGGGGCAGTTTCTCCCATTTTGCTTTGCAGATCATCTCAAGCTCCATCAGGTTGGATGGGGAGCGTCGGTGTAAAGCCATTTTCAGATCTCTCCAAAGATGTTCAATCGGGTTCAAGTCTGGGCTCTGGCTGGGCCACTCAAGGACATTCACAGACTTGTCCCGAAAAGCCCCTCCTTTGTTATCTTGGCTGTGTGCTTAGGGTCGTTGTCCTGTTGGAAGGTGAACCTTCACCCAAGTCTGAGGTCCAGAGCGCTCTGGAGCAGGTTTTCATCAAGGATCTCTCTGTACATTGCTGCATTAATCTTTCCCTTGATCCTGACTAGTCTCCCAGTTCCTGCGGCTGAAAAACTACCCCACAGCATGATGCTGCCACCATCATGCTTCACTGTAGGGATGGTATCGGCCAGGTGATGAGCAGTGCCTGGTTTCCTCCAGACATGACGCTTGGCATTCAGGCCAAAGAGTTCAATCTTGGTTTCATCAGACCAGAGAATTTTGTTTCTCATGGTCTGAGAGTCCTTTAGGTGCCTTTTGGCAAACTCCATGCGGGCTGTCATGTGCCTTTTACTGAGGAATGGCTTCCATCTGGCCACTCTACCATAAAGGCCTGATTGGTGGAGTGCTGCAGAGATGGTTGTCCTTCTGGAAGGTTCTCCCATCTCCACAGAGGAACACTGGAGCTCTGTCAGAGTGACCATCGGGCTCCCTTCTCCCCCGATTGATCAGTTTGGCCGGGCGGCCAGCTCTAGGAAGAGTCCTTGTGGTTCCAAACTTCTTCCATTTGCGAATGATGGAGACCACAGTGCTCGTTGGGACCTTCAATGCTGCAGAAATCTTCCCCAGATCTGTGCCTCGTTACAATCCTGTCTCGGAGGTCTACAGACAATTCCTTGGACTTCATAACTTGGTTTGTGCTCTGACATGCACTGTCAACTGTGGTACCTTATATAAACAGGTGTGTGCCTTTCCAAATCATGTCCAATCAATTGAATTTACCACAGGTGGACTCCAATCAAGTTGTAGAAACATCTTAAGGATGATCAGTGGAAACGGGATGCACCTGAGCTCAATTTTGAGTGTCACAGCAAAGGGTGTGAAAACTTATGTACATGTGATATTTTATTTTAAAATTTTTTAATACATTTGCAAAAAATTTTAAAAAACTTTTTTCACTTTGTCATTATGCGGTATTGTGTGTAGAATGTTGAGAACATTTTTAAATTTAATCCATTTTGGAATTAGGCTGTAACATAATAAAATGTGGAAAAAGTGAAGGGGTATGAATACTTTCCGGATGCACTGTATATACATAGTTTCTTGGGCTTAAAATCGTAAAGAGAGGTGATTAGAGCATATTGGTAAACACTTGATCTGTGTGGGTCATTGGAATGTTTCAGGCAGTTGTTCGGCGTTAAAGGCTATACACACTACCCTGAGAATCGCGAGATACTTACTTAGTCATAGCAGGCTTGAGTTTACCATGTTATGATTTTTTTTTGTGTTGCTAAATGCCTACCTGTAAGGGTTTCTGGACAATATGCGTTTTGTGTTGTTAAATGATTTCCAACAATAAATACACCTGCATAAAGCATGCATATTTTGTCCTTTCCCATCTTGATAGGAATATTGAAAACTTAAAAAATGTCAAATATAAAATATGTGATTAACTATGGACACTCATGTTATTAATCACAATCAAAACATTTTTCATGGTTTGACAGCCCTAATCATTGTGCAGGTGATGGCTCACACCATAAAATAATGTTTAGAAGTTGTGAAGAATATAACAATTTCACTGAGTATCAACTCATCAGTTTTGATCAGCAAGCCAAGTGCATGGTTATTGTGCATATTGTAGACAATTGTACTTTCTCTTTTGCACATATGTGCCAAAACACTTAGTGTAGTGTAGAAAGTAGAAATTCAAATCTGGTGTGAACAAGAAACTAATTAGTTTCTTAGATTAGAATGTATTGTTTGGAAAACAAAGGTTGATTAGGAAAGACGAACAAAACATGCACACACAACAGCAACTGTAATGAATGTGACTTTTCATTGAATCTGAATTTCGTCCAGTTTAATAAGATGACTCAGTTTTGGGGTAGTGAGAGAAGTAAAGTAAGATGTCACAGTGGTCAAAGATCTTGGTCTAGATTGGTTAAACTCTTGAGTGTAGATTTGTACCCGGTTTTTGAGGTCATGCTATCTCTGTCCTGAGCACCAAGTAGATGAATCTCCAAGACAATGGAACCTATTTTTAAGAATGATGAGGGCAATGAGAAATGATTCCCCTCCCAATATTAATATTTGATCATCATGAAATCATTTTAATCTCCTTTTTTAATTAACTTTTGACAGTCAGTTAATGAAGAATCTGTAAAAGAAATGTGTAAAATAGCGCATAACTATTTAATTAGTTTCCAGGAAGTAATTAAAGAGTTTTTGCATATACATTGCATATAAATCTGTTGATTCATATATGAAAACTTGGAAATGACATGCATCCTATTTCAAGCGGAAAAGTTGTATATTCAGCAGAGTTACTGAGGAATTTAGTATGTCTTTCTTATTCCAGACTCAATGAAGAAGTAAAAAGTCCCTGCTGTCAGTTTCACATACAAAAAGAAAAGCAAAGCACACACATAAATAAATTATCCCTCATATGCATCAATATAAAAGGGGGCTGAGAGCAACATGCATATCCAACAACCAGATTAATGATCTCCTTGCTACCCAGAATCTTCTGCTGTTCTCTGCTGGGACCAACTGTCAGAGGGCAGCCCAGAGGAGCAAGTTACCTCTCCTGGCTTTTGGACACGCTAACCATCCAACCAGACCTGGTCCTTTTCCATGCTCCATAGGAATCCTTTTTTTTTAAGATGTAAAAATGTCATTAACTCCAATTTTAACATCCTTATCCATATTTTAACGTGGGATGGATTTAGCTGGTGTCTGGCAAGCCAGCTCATGATGTCCTCATCGGTCTCCAAGTTGTCGGACACAGACAAGTTCCTACGGTCCCGAACGGGATCGGAAAAGACCCAGCTATACCACTCGGCTGGCAGGTCATCCAAGTGTTGAGGGGATCTCTGTTAGGGCTCTGACTTATTATTTTTGTCTTAGCCTTCAGAGACTCATTAGGTCCTCCCTCATAACGAAGTCAAACCTCGCCATGGTCCACTCCCCAAGCAGGGAGCCCAGAATCCTTTTAGTCACCTGGCTCCCTTTCAAATTGTCCGACCTGTGGTTAATGAAGACATCGTCTTTTAGCTCTTCTGCCTGTTTCATGTCTCAATTTACATACTGTTACCCATCGCTATAACCTGAGTTTATTCCTCCTGACTGAGTGGACACAGCCAGCTATCCAACCGACTAGGACTACATCATCGTCTAGCATTAGGGAGTTATGTCTAAGCTTCAATTGGAAATTAATGACATTAAATTAGCTGCTATATGATGCCAATACAATGTGCCCATTCCACAAGGCATAAGTCTTTTCATAATGTTTTTGCCATTAATACAATTGTTTTATATGAATGTTGGCGTGTATGCTAATGATGTTGATTGGAAATGGAAATGAGCAGAAATAATGATTGTGTTTATTTCCTCATGTTAATTCCAATTAGCATTTTAGGTTTAGAATATTCTCCATTAGCCTATAAGATCTACCCAGATACAAATGTCTAACAACAGTCCTGATGAACACACAGAGTTCAGACATAAGAGTGATATCTGACTGGCAGACTCAACATAATTCCAGTTCTACACAGCATGAGCACCCTTATTTTGTGGGTAATCCATATGTTTGTCTTTCGACATATTTCTATCACTGGTTCTCAACAGGCCAGTTTTAGATAATGAAGTTTGTATTTTAAAATACCAGAGAGTGATACATCAGGTAACATTCATGCCTTTGTACTTGCACAGATGATATGTTCCAAGGCACTGAAACAATAAAAAGATAAGTTTTGAGAACCTGACTTTGCATTTCAACCCACGGCTACAGCGATTGAAGCCAAACACTGGCTCTATTTCTTAACATGAATGAGGGTTTCACACTGAATAACGTAGTTTAATAACAAGAGCCTCATTTTAATTATAGTTATAGATTTTTTTGTTCAGGAATCGTTCGATGCTTACTACGGTGATAGGATGCTTTGTATTCTGATAGATTGTGCCTAGAAGCAGAAGACAATCCTAGCTTGCAGACACTACCAACATAATGATGTTTCAGTCTATTTAGCAGAGCAGCGTTTGACATCATATACTGATAGGGAGATACAAGATAAATACATCGATAGCAATTCCGCAGGTTTGATTAAATTGAATTATAGATTTGTTACCTGTGTAAACCAATACAAACAGGCACCGCTGGGTCTAAAAAAAATAAATAAAAGAAGCCTTCCCTGCTGTCAGTGATTTCTCTGCAGTTTTTTAATTGACGTCCGATGAGTAATTGGAGTGAAACATAAAGACGTGGCGGCAGTCATTATGAGTTATGATGATTCAGTGCATTTTTTGATAATGCAACCTGAGATGAGCTCCAGATAATGATGTACATTAAGCTGCAGTTTCCATTTTCATTTTCAAGCCCCCACCCCCTCTCCCCCGTGCCGATCCCTTTTAAAAGCTAATGACAGTTTTATGGGGAACTTCATTAGGAGAAGGAATGTTAAAATGACAAACAGTAGCTTATTATAATTATTGGCCGAGCATTCTTGCGTTTGTCAATTTTTTTTAATGGCTCACGGAAACTTTTTTTTGTGGAAGTGGGTGGGGAAAGACGTTGTTACCCTTGTTGTTTGGTAATAAGGCACGTATCAGAAGCTTTCAATGGTCTCATTGAATTGATTTGAATTCATGGATGCGACAGTCTATCTTCCAAAGTGGCCTCAAGGTGTAGTGTGTAAGGTGGGAGGCACTGCTGTCAACTTTGTTGTTTAGGGTCTTCCACATAATTGCAGATGTCACGTCTTAGATGTGAGGTGACCGGAGAGAGGGGTTGGCGTGGGGTTGGGGGGGATCTTCACAGGAAGGCACACGTCCACTTGCATCTCACCACTCCAGTATCCCTTCACCTGCATTTTTAATCAGACACCATCAAAGTGCAGGTACTGGGGAGTGGCAGGGGGTAGAGGGAGCATAATAAAGACATCAAGCTGGTAGGGGCTAGGGGACGAGGAGGCTGGATGTCTAGAGAGGGCATGGAGAAGCGCTTTAGAACCACTCTAGCCTTCTGCATCTCTATCTCCACAGGAGGTCCAACCTTTATGTCTAATGCTGCAGTACAAGGCTGACTAAAGAACGCTACTCTATTCAACAGTCTTAGGAAACTTGGCATCAGATCTTTTTTTTCTTTTATCAATCTGTTGTTTTGTGGGAAAACAGAATATTTTATGAGAGTATTTTATTTTTGAATTATGCATGGAGAATATTATTAACCCACATAACACTTTGAGGAGCAGACTTGCGATTTGTTTCACCATACTGCCAGAGAAATTTAAAGAACATTAAATTTTTTCTTTCACTCTGAAACCTTTAAAAGTAGTCATTCACAAGGTTTTTCTGTTCAGGTTTGCTTTGCCATCACAGTTTCTAGTAGTGCACACATTTAGAGAAATATAGTTTTAACAGTATCTTTAGTTTGTTATGTATAACATTGTTATGTATAGTTTTTTTCAACAGCAAATGTTCAGAAACTCAAAAAGTACCAGCACAAACCCTACCATAAATACTATCAAACAAGTACATAATGTATTTGGTTGTATAATAATAATACAAACATGAATGGAAGAACACTATATGTGTAGGTTTTAGCAATAACACATAATAATAACTGAAGAGAACAGTTAGATCAGATCAAATCACTATTCAGTTTTCAAACATCTAAAGAACCGTGTCCTAAAATAAAGGTTAATGGTCAACAACTGTGTTACGTGGTCCAAACAGTTTGAACAGGGCTTGGAATGTGAATGCCCCCAAACCTTTCATTTCAAAACCGAAAAAACAACAATTGCTTTGGCTATGCAATGTCCTGCTTTATTTATAGTGGTCCTGTCCAGTGGAGGACGATAACCTTATTATTCAGTTTATGGGGAAGAACTGATAGCCCACCCAAGCCTATGTAGATCCTTTCATGTCTCTGACTTTCTTCTGAACGTCAGTGTTTCTGCCTCCCTGGACTCTGTGGAAATGAGAATGCTAATGTGGTTTAAAAATATGATAAGAAAACAGACATACTTGATTTTTACTCTGTTGCCATGACAGGGGATGTATGTTTTTTGCTGAAACGAAAGCACCTTTAAGGCAAAGAGTTCATTAAACATACATTGTTTGTGAACATTTTTGATTTGTTAGTAAACAAACTTATTTACAAACAAGACATGCAATCATAGCGGCATGGTGTTGTGAGATAATACTTTTATCCATTCGCTCTCCCTTGTGAAACATTCATAGTTGCATGGAGCACTTAGGGAAACGTGCCATATCTGGTGCCTGACATGAGGGATGTAAGCGCGATCGCTTTCAGACCGGAAACTGAAATGAAAGAGGCCCCAGTAGTGGTGCTCTGGTTTTAATCCTGGACATTTTCTCTGGGCTGTAAGCGGGTCTTGGCTCGTTACCTTGCAGCGGAGCGCCACGCTGGCAGGGTTGCAACGAGTGAGGGAGCGAGCGAACCAGTGAAAGAGTGAAAAGGGAGGGCCAGTCCGGGCCGCGGAAAATGTAATCTCCAGATTAGGGGGCGAGACGAATTCCTGCCGCCAGCCTGACCTTGTCAAGGCGATCGAGGAGCCAGAGTGAAATTGAGATTTCTGGACTGGAGCAGGCATCCACAGTGTTACTGTTTCTCTCTCTCTCTCTCTCTCTCTTTCCAGGGTCACAGCTTGACACCATGATTCACACTAAACATACGGTCACACTGGCAGCACACACTAAACAGGCTCCAACCCAGTGTATCATGA
Source organism: Galaxias olidus (assembly GCA_026901105.3). Classification (NCBI taxonomy): domain Eukaryota; kingdom Metazoa; phylum Chordata; class Actinopteri; order Galaxiiformes; family Galaxiidae; genus Galaxias; species Galaxias olidus. The sequence goes on from JAPMUY010003159.1 coordinate 111,848, forward strand.
CATGCACCCAGTCTCATTCTGGCCCCTCATGGAAATAGTTTCCGTGAGAGAGGAAGCGGCACAGATAATGAACAGGTTTCCAATAATTGCCAATCATTTTTCCTAATACACCCAATGGGTTCTCTAATGAACTGAGATACAGTATGGGGGGAGTGTGGGTGGTAGAATAAATTGATTCCATCTTGATACGCAACGTTTGTACAGTATCAAGCTAGGCCACAGTAATGGGCGGAGTGTACGTATTCACTGCCCCCTCTGTTCAGCTCAAACTGACCATGCTGTTTTGACGGTTGCACAGTTCATCATGGCTACAAGTATTTAAACCAGTAAGAAAAATGAAGTGATTTTTTTGCTTTTAGCGTGTCATTCCTTTTAGCCATCGCTGCAAACTCATGTCAAGATTGATTGCATTGCATCGAAGACTGAAACTTCGAAGGTCGTGGAGTACAATCCCAAATTGCTGCCCAGCTCTTTGTAATTGAATGCCATTTCAATTGTGCCTTAGCCCTTACAGACTGTCAACAGAAACCACCTTTCCTCTGGTGTTGATTGACAGCGCTTCAGTGTACATGATGTGGCTTCAGGGCAGCAAATTAAACCCAACACCTAACTTTTCTCACAAAAATGTGATGGTTGTCGTGGCAATCTATGGACACAGGCAGGGCTAATAGAAAGGAAAACAGTTATCTACATCCAGTACAGGTTGTGACATGTGAAAGTGACAGCAGGAAGCCCTTTGCATTGATCTGGAGCCCTGAGGAAAGGTTCTCCAACTATAGAGAATAACAGGCTTGAGCTCTGTGACAACCTTTCACACTGCAAAGTATTTCTATAGCATTGGCTTTCAGTGGAAGAAAATGCTATGAAGGCTCATTTGCATATAAGGTCAAAATCTACAAAAATATTTGGTCATTATTTAAGGAAATCTGTAGACGTCCTGCCCAGTCCTTTGAAAGACACATAAAGAGGGTTGCTGAGCTAAATGTATAATGCATGTCTCACACCAACAGGATATTGGTGGATTCAGCGTAATGGCCTGATTGTCTCCACCCTCAGCTCAACACCGCTGTGGAAGTCATGCATAATCCCACAAAATCTACCCAGCTTATGAATTTTAAATGCAAGGGTCTAAATCGCGGGGCTGCTCTTAAGTGATTCCATTTCTAATAGAAAAGCAGACAGCTGGGAGGCCCCCCTGCTGTGAAGTGCTGTCACTGAGGCACATACATTTTATAGGCTGTAAATACAATTTTAATGTGTAAATGCATTTGAGAGGAGGCATCGCTCCTTGCCCTAGAAGGAATCCTTAACACCAACCTCAAGCAAGATATTTTGCGATAGGTCAATCCACCCGCTATTGAATTCCAGTCTGTTTTAGATAACAATGCTCTGTTTGCTCACACACCTTAGTGTAAATGTTTTTGCCCAAACAAAAGACATTCGAGTGACAGAACACTCTGCCAATTCCTAGGCACTCCATAAACTGTAAAACCTGGGAACTGACAAATGAAGGTTCTCTTTTTGGGCTAGACCATGCATTAATTTTAATCTGGGCTTTTCTCAGAAAGTGGGCAGTCTCTTCCCTCTTGGTATAAGCTGAAGTTTATAAGATATCTTACTGATACATCTGTTATGTTATTTAACATGAATGTGTAAGCTTTCCCTACATTTGTAATGTCTCATTTGGCCCAGCTTTTACAAGTGGTAACAATTATTTTAGATATTTTTAATTTCTAGTCGGTTTCGGAGATGTCCCTCAGTAACTGTCAGCTGTCACGATCAAGTGGAGCAAATAAATTGTCCTTTGCCTGTTATGGAATTAACGCTGAATAATCCTAAAATGCAGGCTACAGCAACAAAGATATGTACATAAACCGATATTGTGACTTGGTGTTATGGTGGCCCTATGTTGTTCTACACCCTTATGCGGTGTAAAAAAATATGCCAAATCACAAAATAGATAAAACATATATTCCGATTCATCCATCTTTGCATACGATCTCTAATGGAACAATCATATCTAAGTTCAGTAACGTCTGGACTGTAAAATCAAATCTGCGATAAAGATTGTCTCACACTTTGTTGAAGGATACTGAGCCTGCAGCATGCTGGTTTCAGACAAAATGCTTACAGTAGATTGCACCCTCCACTGCTTAGCCTTCCTCCTCTTCCTCGCTGCTTGCCTCCCTTCTATAACCCCTTGCTGGCTCCGAAACACAGATGATATCCATCTCATTGAACCTTCAAGGTTATATCTCCAAATACATCAAAGTCTACCTTTTAAATGAGAAGGACCGTGACGGACAGTGTTTTTTGCTAGCCTCAAGGCGTTCATTTCTGAAAATGGTACTGTCCTCATTATCGTTTTTTCATAAAACACATGAAAGTGATTTAGGTGTCTGGAAAAGCAAATTGGGTTCCCAAAATATCCCGCCGAAAAAGCGTCACCCGATGGGCGAGATGAACTGTCCAGATACTGTTATAACCAATTTCAATTAAATTATAGCTTTATCAAAAAGAACTATTTCACAGTTGACTGAGCAGACAAAAAAGGTGCGCGCATGACTGACAACTTGCAAACGGAAAGGCTTCATTTTCAAGTTTATTCAAATCTTTTGATTAGAAGGTATCACCTACTGTGTGTAGACATCAAACATCTCTCGTGATTTCTCTTTTCCTTCACAGAAATTGAAAAAGTCCAGAAAGATGAGGACAAGGAGGAAGAGAAGTTCATTGATGTCGTCATCAACAAAAACATGAAGCTGGGACAGAAGGTGTTAATACCTGTCAAACAATTCCCCAAAGTAAGTGCTGTCAATATGGCGCAGCAGTGTCTGCGTGATCTCTAGGTGGCTAACGTCTGAAGTCAGACAGCTGACATGTTTTTTTTTCTTTAATTTTTCACTGCTGATAGCAGATCATTTGACAGTGTGTGTTTCTGACTTTATAAATAGTACCAGTAGGCTGACATAAGTATAACAAACCTGTATTCAATATGTATTGTTCTGTTCATATTTGAGCATTTAATTATAAGCTACAACTATTTAATGTCTGTCCCTCCCCAGGAAATGACCTGTCAGTAAAGTCAGCCTTATTTCATGTACAGACATCTAAATGTTCAAATCTACAATACTTCATGCAAATAATACAATTTAAATGCTTTTACAGCAGGATACTTGCAGTGGGCATAAAATGTTGTAAATGAGTGTATGCTTGGATATGCTTCATTGTCTCTTGCATTGGCTTTCTCAGTACTATTTGTAATACACACAGGAATGGCAGGTACCAATAAAGTGGGATTATTATTATGATGATGATCTAATTTCAGTGTAGCTTCCTGAAGTGTCTTGAGTACCGTTAAAATAAAGAAAAAAATGACCAGGGACAAACAGCAAACACAGCTAGACATCGACCAGGTAAAACACTTCTGGGTGTCTCCACCTGCTCGCCGGCCATGGCAACAAGTAAACCATGCGGCCCAGACATTCCATCCAGGCAGGGACCAAGGCACACTTAGCTCCGTGTAAGGGTGAATAGCCCCACGCTGGGGCTGGGACACACTTACCTCCGTGTAAGGGTGAATAGCCCCACGCTGGGGCTGGGACACACTTACCTCCGTGTGAGGGTGAATAGCTCCATGCTGGGGCTGGGACACACTTACCTCCGTGTGAGGGTGAATAGCTCCATGCTGGGGCCGGGACACACTTACCTCCGTGTGAGGGTGAATAGCTCCATGCTGGGGCTGGGACACACTTACCTCCGTGTGAGAGTGAATAGCTCCATGCTGGGGCTGCGTGTGAGGGGGGCTGGGACACACTTACCTCCGTGTGAGGGTGAATAGCTCCATGCTGGGGCTGGGACACACACACTTACCTCCATGTGAGGGTGAATACCTCCATGTGAGGGTGAATAGCTCCATGCTGGGGCCGGGACACACTTACCTCCATGTGAGGGTAAATAGCTCCATGCTGGGCCAGGACACACTTACCTCCGTGTGAGGGTGAATAGCCCCACGCTGGGGCCGGCTGATAAGGTGTCTCTGGGATAAGAGCACTTCAGGTCCGTTGAGACAGAGGCGCCCACCAGCATCGGCGTTTATGGATCCCCATGCTTGGTGGGAGACAGAGAGTTCCCACTGGGAGAGTGGTAGCGAGGCCAGTGTAAAAGCGAGAGGCCTGCTCACATAGGTGATATCACTCAAGTTTTCGACTCGGCCCTCGAGGGGAAAAGGCTTGCACGTGGAAAACCTGGGCTGAGAGCACAGTGAGCGGCACTCATGTGAATATATGGCTCACCACCTGGAATTCAGTTTTAATGTAAGCTGCGTTTTGAAAACAAAACAAGTATTTTGTTATGTTCATTAAAAATATACGAATCCCTATATAGCTTAATATACTGTACCAGAACCTACATTTCTAGAATAATGACCTAAGCTTCACTGAGCTCATGACTAACACGTAATAAAAGACAATACGATATTTTTTTTGCCAGAGAACGTAACTGTAAAAAAGTAGGCATCCTGCAAAAAAAAGAAAGAAAAGAGTCTCATTATCTTGACAGGATTTTCCTAATACACAAAACTAACAAGTATTTTAATGATTTGTTGGGAAAGTTCCAGTTCATTTACTTACTAAAACTATGGGAGTGACATTACGGTGCTGCGAATAGAATGTCATCTGAAGGCCTAGCCTTGTCTCATAGGATCAGAGCTAAACAGATTTGGTTTGACAGGTTTGATAAGTGGAGCCACTAATATGCTGTTTAGAGCTCCAACAAACCACCGAAGGAAGGCAAATTCAATTTGTTGTATCTGACAGGTAGGAATGGGTAGAGTGATTGGTGTGACTTGAATGAGTTTTCTCCTGAACCACTAACATCACCTTTTAGCTTTTGGCATTGGAGTGGCACGGCCATTTTCCCAACGGCCATTTTGGATCAGATCAGCGGCCATAAATCCATCTTCTTTAAGCGCCTCTTTTCTCTCAAATCGAAGCGGAAAAGGAAACTACAGGTAGTGATCTTAAAAAAAACAAAACAATTCTGATGTTCTTTAGCCAGGATTTAAAGTACTACCATCTATTCAAACAATTTGAAAATAATTTGTTATCATGTAATGTAAGGTCCTACGGTATTTAAAGCATTTTATGTTCCGGTGCTGCTTAAAGGGTAAGCACCAGAAAGAGTTCAACAAATGAAAAAGAGCCTGTAAACAGCAGAAACAACCAAGCCTCTGCAAAGTTGCATGTTCGCCTCTCTCTCTCTCTCTCTACTCCGCTACCTTAATCTATATGCGCCTCACAAAGCAGTTTTGTTAAAAAGCAGAAACTAGTTGTTTTTTGGGGGGGGGGGGGGGGGGGTTCAAGGAGCCCCACTGGTTAATTTCAGTTAGGACGCGTCTTTCTTAGGCGGAGAGAGATAGCGATTTATCCTGCCTCTGTCGGCCCCGTCCTGCTGTCCTCAGCAGAATCGCGCCGTGCAGCCTTTCTCTGAGCACACACACCTCTCGCCAGGCTCTCCATAATGCATTCAGGAAATGATGAGAAGACGTTAGATGTGCATCCCCCCACCCCCCTCGGTTAAGCGTGATTAATCATAGATCCTTTACCTCTTTGTGTCCGCCGACTTTCTAATCATCCAGAGGCCCCTGTTGCTCCCCTTCTCAACTGTCAGAAAAGGGGAGATGGCGCCTGGTGGAAGCAAGCATAGTGGTTTCACTCGTTGTTCTCAGGGCCACTCTCGCCCCTACTCTGTCCATGAGCTGGAAGCTGCGAGAGGGCCGAGCCCTGCTACTAAAACCAAAACAAAGCAGCAGGAGACAACCTGTGATTAAGCACAACAACTTAGTCCGGCCGTCGCACACAGTGCCAGCACGAGCCCATTGTGGGGTGCCGTTGCAGTTTTTTTTTTTTTTTGCAAAGCTGAGAGATGTTGAGTTTGGTTAACTGAAAAAACAAATGGTTTTGAATTCAGAAGGACGTGGTGTCAAGGCAAGCCACTCTCTAAAAATGAAACACTCCAAAGCACAGTTGATGAATAAAGAGAGTAATGCCGATCATTTGCTCGTAATCAGAGCGATTTATTGTGCAGTGGGGTGTAATGGGAGGACTAGCTGGAATATTTGCACTGGCAAACATATCGATGTTGCTGTGGTGCTGTGTTTAATGTCCAGATTAAGATTATCCCTGACATTTATAGGCATTAGTCTGATCGGATCTGAGGCAGATATGTACGGTCCTCTGAAAATAAGAAGGCTTGGAATCACCAGATCATATCAATCCTTCATTACTACCTCAAATAAAATCCTGTTATTTCAATACAAGTGGAGGGCTTTCTCAAGACCATGCTGCCATTCATTCTGCAAACACTCGCCAACATCAGGTAACATAAGTAATTGCAGGGGCTGTCTTTTTACACAACAAAATACATGTTCTGCTCTGTTCTCAAAATATTCTCAACAAACACATTTCAAGTCTGTGTTTAATGCGTCTCTGATGCCAAAATATAAAATAATATGTGTGTCATTAATCTGGAAATAAATATCACTTGTTGACTTTCAACATTATTTCAAATAGCTGAACTTTACCATGTATGCTGTGGTAAATATTTCTCAGACATTATTTCACTAATGTTGCACAAGTTGATTTTGTTTGTTTAAATAGGTACACTGTCACTCTCAGTCAGAACAGTTGTGTTTTTCTTCCTTGCATTCCAAGGCAGGATCTACATCACCCATGCCCTGTGTTCACTAGCAATAAGTGGTAGTTAATAAAAGTACTATTACCATATGTAAATATATCTCAGCGATCGATAGGACAGCTACAGGACTAGATTCAAAGTAGAAGTCAAAGAGCTGAGTTCACTTCAGTGCAGTGACGACCGTGCCAGTTACCCAGATACTGCTTGGAGCCAAATCACTCTAAAGCTGGGAACCCAAACCCCCAGCCCAGGATTGGCAGAAGGCTCCTACTAAGTGCTCGGAACAAAAGTCTACAGACATAGACGAGGTGTAGAACAAAAATTGGAGAGCCCCGCCTTCCCTGCCTCTTAGCTAATTAATGACCCTGAGAGTTGTGGGTGACAGATGGATAACTCACCGTTATAGGGAGAGAGGAGCCTCTTGCTTTCTCTCTCTGCTACTACCTGTCACGGCCTGTGCAGTTAGCTACTGCTGCACTTGTTTTGCATGACCTTAACCGGGGTCTAGAAACACCAGTGTGAGAGTAATTGGAAATAGCAGTGAATCATATCCATGGCACCAGCATAAATAGGGGTAACATTTTGTCTCGTGTTAAAACTACAGGTTGAGCGGAGAGACTTCATTTTATTTGGTGTAGCTTTTATGTGCTTGAGACTCTGCTAATGATAGAGTATGTCATAGCATCTCTGTAAAACATATTTTAGTCTGCATACATTTGAACTAACTATTGTCTTCAAACAAGGCCTGTTAGGAAAGATCTTTCACAGACTGTGCATTTTAAGTGACAGCTAAAATGTGTTGATTGTTTTTCACTAACGTGATGACACGCCTTGCAAAAAAAAAAAAAAGATTTTGAATCATAAGCACACTGGTTAAGCAAAATTCGATTGACACCATAAGCTGTATTTTTTTTTGTTCAGTTGAATCTGAAGCACACAGAAACTCACTGAGCCCCGTTTGTTCTCTGTTTCAGTTCAACTTTGTCGGCAAACTACTCGGCCCACGTGGCAATTCATTAAAGAGACTACAGGAGGACACCCTCACAAAGATGTCGATTCTCGGAAAGGGATCCATGAGAGACAAAGAAAAGGTAATGCTCAAGCTCCCGTGTCCACTCGCTCTCGTGTCTTCAATCTCTCCCTTTCTATCCATTTCAGTGTCCCTATCGCGCTGCTCTCCCTTGGCCCATTGTTTCTCCCAGGTTATGCAAACTGAAGTGGAAAGCCATCGATATGTGTATCCATAGCATGCCGTCTCTGTGAGTGTGAGCGTGGCCTTTCTGTAACCGCTCGCGCCCATTGGTGTCGCCGCGGAAGATTTGTGGCCGCGATGATTCTCCCCATTATGCCGTGCATTCTTTTGAATCGCGGAGATCAATAACCGGGGGACGGCCGACTTGTGTTGAAGACCGAGAGAAAGGGCCTGTCATAAATGTGCAGACCTCAGCAGCCTTTACGCTCCTCCGCAACCTCACCTGGGGATTGACGACGGGCCGCTTCCCTTTTGGCTGCAGCGTGTTTGATTAACGCGACGGTTTGGGGGGAAATTACCTTTCTCAAGGACAAATGTTGCGTCGTCGGTTGTTCCTCCTCACTCCGCACGGCGCACTGTCACCTCTTGTATGTCATTGTGTTGCTCAGGCTAGAATTGCTGTGCGCAGGCACACAAAGGAGTGTCACTGTAAATAACCAAAAAGAAGACAGCTTTCTCTTTGTATGAGGAGCCTGGAGTGGGTAAGGTAGCGGTTAAAGTAGAAAGGACGAGAGAGAGAGAGGGAGAGAGGGAGAGAAAGAGCCGGGGCAGAGGTGAGACAATGAGAGCGACAGAAGGGGGAAGAGAAGAGAAAAGGAGATAAAGAGAATGGGAAAAGGCAGTCGGTGGAAGTCTGATGCCTTGAGGCTTCTCTCAAGTGAGCAAATGTAGATCCGTACATGTCCACCTATAATGATGGATATTTCCCAGCAGTACCGTAATACACATCTACTTCTTTTGCCCCTGCACAGTGCTAGGGATATTGAAAGATATAGATCCCCCGCTGTACAACGCCAATGTTTAAAGGATTTACCCCTCCCATGTTTGGTAGCTAAGTCAGTCTGCTCATAATCTCCATTACAAAAACCTTCCACAGAGTTAAGACATTACCTCAAATATTTGCTTCTCGGAGGGGGTGCTCCATCTTCTATTTACACAATAGAGGGCAAGTAAGGGGAGCCAGAGTGAGCAGCATGACAGCCGCGTGGAAACAAGTGCCTTGCACTCTGCTTCCTGGAACGGGGGAGACGGTGACAGTGTGCCTGTCCCGCCGCTGTCACCGCGGCATGATGTAAAGGTGTTCCGAGTTCTGCCTCCCCTGTTAGCACCGTGATTAACTCGTCCTTTCTCTCCGCCACACGCTGCAGCACCTCCTTCAGCACTCGGGATAGGGAAAACAATGGCCAGGCCTATTGTCCTGGTGTTGTGTGTCTCATCAGCTGAATTGGAAGTACCGCATTCTCACCCAGAGACGTGTGGGCGGTAGCAGGGTTATATTTGTCGTTGTGTAGAGTGAATTCACAAGTAAATCGCTACCTGGCCAAAAGCGTTATTTCAATCAGGACTCTAATGCAATCATTGGCTGATATTACTAAATATAAATACACTAGACTTGTGTTTTTTTTTCAGGTTCCAGCCTGTTAGTCACAAACCTAACACAGATATGTTGTATATGAACACATGTAGCACTACGTACATATAGGGACTTGCTAAACAAGTGTATTGTACAAGGTACAAAAATAAACAACACACTTGTTTAGGAAGCCCCTAGACACCGCTGTAGGAAGTGTTCATTTCTAATCATAGATTTTGGTGGTTTAGGTGTGACTAGAAAATAGCTGCAGCCCTCTCATATTACTGGAGCACAAAACGTTGGCAGCAAAAGTTAGTCCTCTCGAAGAATTCAACTTCTGGATTCGGTTATACTGCATAACAAATCCTCTGGCTCATTACAGTGACTTAAATAATGTTTGGGCTGAACAGAACACAGCTACACCACTACTGTAGCTGCCTGGAACCAACGGGAGTTGTTTCATTTAGGAAAAGAAGCGCAATGGAAAGAGTGGTAAGGCTATACAGTACGGGCCTACAATGCTCTAAGCATTTCATCAAATTATGGTAACCAGCAATCGTAGTGATTTTCAGCAATACAAATCGTAAAATATGATTGCAGTGCATAGCACTGTGTCATAGATTGATACAACTCCTTCTTATGCCCTGGCAATTCATGATCTCAATAGATATCAAAAGTGCTTTTTTCTGTTCCAATTAATTAGAGAAAACAGGGAAAAGTAAAGAAAAGTTTAGCTGGCACGACTCATATCTCCAAATGAGTTATTCGCTGGGCTTAACATTATTACTTATGTCCTGAGTGTCGCATCCTATACATTGTGCCATCGTGTATCCAGGGTGAATGGCTTTTTATAGACAGATGCACAGAGAGTAATACAAACAGGGGAGATATTCTACTGATAGATAGCAGAAACAGACAGCTGTAATCTGCTGCCACGGACTGCTTAGCCTCTATGGGACGGCTGTGTAGCAGCGATGCCTCTTATCACTGCCTTCAGAGTGCAAATCTCTGGAATAATAACGCAGACACATAGACCCACACAAATGCAACACACGTGCAAACACACCAAGCATGCACACACAGAGACTGCCAAACATATACACCCACAAAACCATCCACAGGCAACACCCTGCTCGCAGGAACCCGCTGTCTGACGCTGGCAGCTCCATCAGCGGTGGTGCTATCCACAGAGGAGCCCTTTTCTAGTAAAGCATAGATTTATGGGGGAAATTACCATATCATTAGCATACCACAGGCACTCTTAAAAGAAGGTTATTTATAATTAGGGTGACATCAGAGACGCGGCCTGCCTTGCATGGTGCCGGGGAAGGGAAGTGCTCAGCAGCTTGCCGCCATTGGAAAGCCCTGGAGAGGACTGGCGGGGGGGTTGTTAAAAAGAGGAAACTGGAACGCTGAACCTCCCGTTGTTGCCTTGTGTTCTGTGGTAGTTGACAAAGGGTTTGGGCTCCGTCCTATTTCCCTCCATCAATCGGAGAAACTGCCCCGCTTCTGTCTCCATTTGCAAGGGCCAACCAAGGCTTTGTGCATCACTGAGCACTTTTAATAAAGTGCCTGCTGTAAACTGGATGTGCTGCAGTAATAGGTAAGGAGGATGCAATTGTAAAAGTAGACCTTCGCACGATTGGGATCAGGTCAGGCTTATTTTACAGGCAAGCGCTTTCAAATGTGCAGCACCACCAAGCAAATACTTGACAACAATAATAAATAAATAAACAAACAAACAAACAAATAAATAAATAAAAAATAAAAAATGGGGAGATTGTTCACACAAATTTTATTTTTCCCCATTGCATTTATCAACACGTGGGGGACAGGAAGACGTTGATTACAATAGTGCTTTGCACACGTAAAGGTCTTATATAATAATAATTCCAGTTGGCCATGAGCGAAATTCTCGACACGCGAATTCCCATCAATATCGGGCCGTATTAAGTGTCGCTCAGCAATCTTTTTTTACTGAAGGTGCCTGAAGCTGAGGTGGGGATGAAATAAGCGGTGAAGTGGTGGGGAGGAGACAGTATGATTGAGTGCAGCGGTGCTCTCACAGCCATGTGTTGTTTTCAGCAGGTTACATCTGTCCATCTGTTCTGAAGACAGACAGCTGTGGGGAAACCCAAGTGATCAGTTCAGGATGACACCAGAGCAAATAGTGATGATGGATTGGGGGTGGAGGAGGAATCGTCTGTGTCGCCGACGTGAAACAGGCTTTTTATCAAAACCTGACTGCTGTTTAGTGCCTTTTAGAATGGGATCAAATTGTCTGTTGTTAACATCTTAACCAGCTGACCCTTTGCCATCTAAGTTCTAGACAGAGGCGGAAAGAGTACTGAAAAATCCTACTCAAGTAAAAGTAGTGTTACTGACTAAGTAGTGACTAATCCATGAAACTGAAAGTAAAACAGTTACTTAAGTACTCAAGTTAAAGTAAATTTGCATTACTAAAGTGCAATTCTCTAAATGTTTTTGACTTGGGATTGGGCTTCGTCTTATTTCCCTCTACTATGGTATGGAATTTCCAAATAGAAAGTTCCTCATCCTCATTTTGAGACCAGCTCAATTGTGTGGAACTTTCACCTCTTTAAGCATTTTACAATGACTTAGCCTATCATTTTGCACAACAGAACATTTGGAAAATGTCATAAATTCCAACAGCATTTTAGAAAACGCTCCTGCCATTTTCAACCTCAAATATCTATTTGAGTGTATCTTCAGATTTTGATGAAAAAGTTATTATGTATACCAGAGACTTTTAATTGTCTTTTTAAATTACTGAAATCAAGTTTTAGCCATGTGAAGCTGACTAAGCTCATAAGCCAATTTACTAAATCTTGCCGTTCAGCAATCATGATACAAAATTAATCAGTTGAAGGCACACATGTTCACACCAACAACACACATGTTCACACCAACAACACACATGTTCACACCAACAACACACATGTTCACACCAACAACACACATGTTCACACCAACAACACACATGTTCACACCAACAACACACATGTTCACACACAACAACACACATGTTCACACCAACAACACACATGTTCACACCAACAACACACACACATATTCACACCAACAACACACAACAACACACAGGTTCACACCACACAACACACATTTCACACCAACAACACACATATTCACACCAACAACACACATTCACACCAACAACACACACACCAACACACATGTTCACACCAACAACACACAGTTCACACCAACAACACACATATTCACACCAACAACACACATGTTCACACCAACAACACACAGGTTCACACCAACAACACACATGTTCACACCAACAACACACAGGTTCACACCAACAACACACATGTTCACACCAACAACACACATGTTCACACCAACAACACACAGGTTCACACCAACAACACACATGTTCACACCAACAACACACAGTTCACACCAACAACACACGGTTCACGTTTTGTCACACCAACAACACACATTTTCAAAACAACACACATCACCAACAACACACAGGTTGATCAGGCTGAATCAAAATTCTGTTCAATTTACTCTCAATGGGCTTGCGCTAGCGTTCTACAGCACGCTGAACCCAACTGTCATTTAAGGTCTGACAAAAAATATTTCGTTCTATTGTAGCTTATGCCATAGTTGCAGCTGTTTAGATTGCATAAAAATAGCATAACATTTGAAAGTACTCAGTAACGGAATGTAAATTAAGATAGATAATTACAATTCGCATTTTTAAATGTACTCAAGCAACAGTATACCATTTTTAAAATACTTTATCAAGTACAGTAACGAGTGCATTTAGTTTTCGTTACTTTCCACCCCTGGTTCTAGAAACATTTCCAAACACATTCCTGCTGACAGGGCAGATGGCCACATCTATTTCGACTGGGAGCACAATAACATCTGATGTGACACCACTTCTGTTCATCCAGGAGGAGGAGCTACGGAAGAGCGGCGAGGCCAAATACCATCACCTGAGCGAAGATCTCCACGTGCTCATCGAGGTGTTTGCTCCACCATCAGAGGCCTACGCCAGAATGGGTCACGCGCTGGAGGAGATCAAGAAGTTCCTCATACCAGTAAGTCCCCCCTCTTCTTAAACCCTGTCTTTGTATACCGTCGGTTCCCCACTCCCATCGCTGGGGTTCTCTCTGTAAACCACGAGGCCTTCAAGCATACCATTGAGGGTTGTGATCTCCTGTCCTATCAGTAGCTTTGGCATTTTGGACTAGAGTAGAGTAACAGTGGCTTGTCTGATTACACGCACGTCCCTGTGAGGGACGCCAAGGGTAGAACATGGATGAACTATAACACAAGCAGGACTCAGTCAGCGTGAGCCGGCGCCGAGGTGCCCGGGGGACTGGCGGACTATCACGCAGGGAGCTCCTTTACACTCCCATCTATTATGGATGCTCTCACCCTTCCTCCGAGCCAGCGGGATTTATTCTCCAATCATTAATTATGCCCGTAATTCCCAACACAAGTACACATATTGATATAGAAGAGACACCTGACAATCATCTCAATCGCATTATGATTAAAGACTTATTTACATATTAATTGCGCGTTTCATTCAGTGGCGCAAACAACTGTGCGTGACGATAAAGCCAAACGGGGTCCCTGGATTTATCAGCGGGGGATCGGCACTTTTTCACTGCCTCAGGAACAGCGGTCACGGCAGTACTGTAAAGTACATTAATTAGATATTCCCGGGGCTGTAACCCTGGAGATAAAGGGCGTCATTTGATATGGTGTAATTGAAAGTGTGTGTGTGTGCATGTCTTTGTGCCTGTGTGTGTGTGTGCGTGCGCCGCCACTGTCTGCAGGATTACAATGATGAGATCCGACAGGCCCAGCTGCAGGAGCTCACGTACCTGAATGGCGGCTCAGAGGATGCCAAGGTGCCAGCGGTAAGGGGCAAGCCAGCCGCCCGCGGTAGAGGGACACCTGCTCCAGGCCCTCTCAGGTAACCCGCTGCCAACTGTCTGACTGTGTGTGTGTGTGTGTGTGTGGGAGGGAGTGAGAGAGGCTTAGGCTTATGTGGGTAGAACAGTAATATGGCCCGGTGTATTTTCATATGGGCTATGTTATTGGCTGGAAGGTGACATGTTTCCCACCATTTTGATGGACTTGCAATTTCCTGACTTTCATTCGGTATATCATATCAAAATTCAGCTTATTACTTTTATGCCAGAGATAGAGCAAGGCATATTGAATGTGGTCTTTGAACATCTTTTGTCAAATGAGAATAACTTAGTGTGAACAGATAAATGCCATTATTGCGGTCTGTCAAATCAAACACGGAAAAAATACGGAAAGTCATTATCATACAGTACACAGCCATTACATTTGAATGATCTCTTCAGTTCCACTATTATTCTGGATCCAATTCCTCAAAGAATTTGTATGTTTGTAGACTATACTGTAATTATTCCCATGGCTCTTGTGAGAACTGGTTTATACACTCTCTGCATCAACAACATATCTTATATAAAAATTCCAGTGCTGTGTTGTTTGTTCTTTCTGTTTACAAAAGCAAACATCTTTTCATCCGATTTTTTCGATAAACAAGGTCATGGAGAAAGGGTGTTTGTATTGCTCTGAGATAGAATATAATTGGATGTGTTTTGAATTACACTGCAATTAGCATTTACCGTGCCTAATTTGAGTGTGATAAAGGAAGATCCATGGGCGCCTTGCCAGTAAGTCACAGCCAACTTGGAGTAACATGCGGTTATACTGCATAGCAAATGTCTCTGCTGAGTACATATGCTGGGTAAGGGCCACTTCACCCACTTGACTTTGACTTTGAATAGTTGTTATTGTCACAGAGTAGCTATGCTTACTGTCAAGTGCACTGTAGGCGGAAACCCATTGAAAGTCATCCTATAAAATAATGACTACGTGTGCACAAAAACACTTTCGTCTCAATAGGGGGCATGCACTCGTGAGCGGAGTGGAAAAGGAGACCGTGGTATTTGTAGTCATTCAAAGAGAACTGTGCCAACGCTTGTAGAGATCTTCTGAGATCACTTCAAATCGAGATCCAAACCCCACCAGAATGCATAACGCAGCACGAGGAGTGCCTACTGGTGTAGTTTTATTGACCCAAAGACATCTCCAGGAAAACAGGATCACATCATTCTACCATCTCCCTCTAAAGCCACGGTGGCAATGCCTTTTCCACGTCATAAGAGTGACACAGTACGTTACAGAATTGTCGAGTGCCCCCCCCCCCCCCCCCCCCCCGTTCTGAAGAGTGTGTTTGTTTGTCTTGCTGTGCGCCTCAGGACTCGAGGAGGAGTCCCCCCTCCACATGCGGCAGTGCCCCGAGGAGCCGCGCCCAGAGGAGCCCCGCCTAGCCGGGTCCCCACTGCCAGGGGCCGGGGCGTGCCAGCACAGAGGGCCAGGGGGGCGCCGCCACCAGCTGGCTATAGACCGCCAGCACCCGTAGTGCAAGACACATACGGCGAATACGTAAGTATTTATACAGATAAAGGGTGTGTGCGTGCCTGATTGCGGACAGACATGTGTTTGTACACAATGCCGACATGGCCCTACAAAGAAGAGTACGTTGAATTAGCGTTGCTGCTCAGCAGTCAAACTCATTCAAAACAATATTCCTCTCCTTCCACGCGACGCGTCCTCTTAGCATACGGGTGTGGGAGCGGGTTAGAGATAGCTGTTGTCACTCTCTGCAGTTGAGCGTATTTTCCCTGTCCTCAGGGATACAAGTTGGAATTATCAACAGCTGCCAGATGCAGTAGGAAAAGTCTTTGTGCATTTGCCAAGAAAGACTCCTGCCATACAGTCTAAGCAGCTTCCGCAGGGGACAGTGCGAGCCCAATAGCATATTTAGCGGGGCGAGGGGTAGAGGAGGTGGCCTCCGCTGGAAAATTGCCCCGCCAGCCCATCGCTAACAACATGTGACAGGTTTATTCAGAGGTGGAGATTCAAATATGTGGAGGTCACAGAGTACGACTCCTGGACCAGCTGTTTCCCATCATTGTCACAGTTGTAAACGGCGTCCCCTAGACACCCGCACCTGTGTATCTGAGGGGAAAAAAGCCCCGCAACATCTGCCACATAATAAATCTCGGCCCATCACAGAGAATTAAGGGCCGAATGAGTTCTCCTCCACGGTCTGAGTATATTGGAATCCGGCTTCGGCGTGGGGTGTGTCGTGCGCTAACAAATAGCCTCTTGTAGTGCTGCATGCAACGACTCGGAGAACTTTATATCCTGCCCTTCTTCGTTGCCTACATTTGTTATCGGTTAGGCAGCACTGTTTTGGGTTGTCACCCTTTTAGTCATTTTGCGATTGTGACTTTTTTCCCCCATCTGTTGATATGAATCTTCGCCGGAAGCCAAAGCGTCGTTGTTTGCTTTTGTTCAAGACACGGAGAATGTACTGAAGCCATCTATCATACATTGTCCATAAATGATACAGTGTATGGATAGTGTTGTTTGTTTTGTTTTTTTCTTCCTTGATTTGGACCGTAAGTAGTGATATCACTGTCCCATTGTGCTCAAACAATATCATAGAAATGGGATTACCTGATGGTTTCTTCCTGCGTGGCACAGTAATTCATCTCCAAATCTGATTTCATGTATTTCAGAAGGCTTTATACGACCTCTGTCACTAATCCCATTGCAGAATTAGTCAGAACGTAATTATTACGCTCTGTATGTTATCCATTTCATTCCATTTGCCATGGAGTGGGATGCTTTGTCTCTTCCCTTTGGATTCCTGTTTAGACATGTTTGAACGAGGAAGACAGGTGCTCCCTCATTGACCCGTCCTTCTTGTTAACATGTAGGTGGGACTGAAGTACACGCAAACGCTTACGGTGTTACCCAAACCACGGTTGGAATTCACAACAAGTGAGAAACATAATACCTTCTCAGATAAGGGGGGCAGAGTAGTGCCTAACCGATTGGGAGTCGGTATTGTTTCTGCAAAGTCTGGAGGCGCACTCTCTGTTAGGAGCAGAGGAGGACTCATTGTTACAGACAGCAGTGTAATGGTCGTGAGCGTGCTACGATGAGATTGGTTTGTATGCTTTTAGGCTAGCCAGTGACAATACAATCACATTTTAATTGAATTTGAGCTTGCCTGTGTTTGCAGATTTTATATAATGTGGTATCAATGTTAGCTTTTTAAAATGATGCAAATGTTCATATGCATACATAGATGTGCCTTTGGTGGCATGGCGATTTCTGTATTCTGAAACGTATTTCATTTAGTTGTTTACGAGCGTTCACAAGTTTTATTTTCCCAAGGCGTATCTAAAAGCAGAAAAGACAATGAAACAAAGGTCCATGACAGACGAGTGCAATGCCTGAATGGGGAAGAAGAGACCTCTCTGGACAAGTTCAAGGGCCTGCTCTGTATTTCAGTGGCCTCCCTATCTGTTACTGCACTATAGTGGAGCACAGAGCAGCGGCTGTGATACTGTTGTTCAAACATGCAGTGCCAAGCCCTCTGTAAGTCTTCAGTGGCCTCTGAGGGCAGTCCTTATCTTTTAACAACATGCCTCCCAGCCATCCACTGGCATACAAATGAAAGACTCACTTACGATCTACCCCCCCCCTCTCTCTCTCTCTCTCTCTCTCTCTCTCTCTCTCTCTCTCTCTCTCTCTCTCTCTCTCTCTCAGTATCACATCCTCACTGTCTGTCCTAATCCTACTCAGTTTTGGGAATATAACATACTAACAATTGCATCATCCAAATAAGCCCATTGCACACTTCAACCCAAGACGGCAAGCTAGTGCGCTCACATTTAAAGCAAGGAAGACCCTTATAATTAAAACATCCTACAGTATCATAATCAAATACCATTTTAAGAGCTGTTTAGATTTGCCCACGGCATATGTGCCAAAGGAAGTAAGGCAAACACGGTGCAAGCTGTTTCAGACTGGAGAGCTGATTAGTAAAACAAGCATGCTTCTTCTCTCAGCTCTCGCCTAACTCAGTTAGAGGGAGGCTGGTCAAATAAACGGCAATGACGCGCCGTTGTCTAACGTTAATGTGTTCCTCTGGCCCATACACGAATGAGAATGGACAGGCCACTGATAGTTACCAATAAGACTGATCGAGAGCACCAGCCCTAATGGCACCGGCGTGATCTTAAAGCTAACACAGACCTCTTAAACATACCAATAGAAAAGGGTGGGGGCATGGCGCTTTCCTCTTGTTGCAGGGTGTTGCATGTCATGGAGCAATAATTCCAATATGGACACATAGAGAGCCAAAAGGTTGACTTATATGTGTCCTAGCGTTTTTTTGTGTGGAATCATTTGGGCTTTCAGGATAGCCCTCGCCAGAGATTCCCCGTAAGCTGTCCGCTTGAGTGCACCGCATCGTGTGGCTTTGCCCAGGACATTCGAGGTCATATTTATGATGTTAGGAGATCCGTTTCCCTCCTAAAATCTGATGGATTTGTTTTTACCGAGGACACATTTTGTGTTTAAAATGTTTGTCTGTTGTTTTTTAACATGAACAGGCATAAAATGACCTCTTCTTTATCTGTCCGACTAACAATATGAACATTATTTGATCTGAGTGAATAGACTAACATATTTGATGACTAAGGACTCATTTGCCTTAGTATATCAACCACTGGTGCTGTATGGTTTGACCTTTAATAATGTTTGCTAAAAATTACATTGATACAATGTGTGAATGTGAAAAATAAGTATTTATACATATATACGCTATACAGGTATATAGTCATTCATAGTCAGTCATCATTTGCCTGAAATTGTTTTATGAACTTATACTGTTGGTTCTGAGGGTGTTAATCCTTAAAAAGGAAACCTGGTCAAAAAACAGTCGAGAGATTCAATTCCAAAGAGAAGCATTTAGGAAAAACATATTTATGCATTTGGCTGTAATGCCTCTGATGTGGGTGTAATCGAACAAAGCTAGTCTAGACTCGGCAAGAACAGAACATCAAACAAATGCAATTCTGTTGAGCATGCTTTATGTTACTGTAACCGGTACACTTTATATTCTTAAAATAGTGATAAATGCTGCATCAAACCACAATTATAATTGATGTTCTGGTTCATTTAAATTCCCTTCAGCACAAACATTAACATTTTACACCAAGAACACATTCGTGCATTGTCAGATGTATTGTATCAGACAATGTTCATCCCTTATGCTAGAGTTACATTGGATAACAGGACGCAGGAACTAAATCTAAGTGACAGAGATAAGAAGTGTGCGCCAACTTCTAGCTTGTGTGATGAATTTCATACTGTATCTTCTTCTCAGACGGTTCCTTTTCTTAAGGATTAAAGATAAAAGACTGAGTTCAGATGCTGTCATTTGGCAGATGCATGTTCCTAATCAGGCATTAGGGCCTCCCTCAATAATAATATGGATATGATGAGCATTTTTTTTCTGTTGCTAAATCTTAGTCTTTCATTTCATCCATGCAAATCGAGGACAGATGGAATTAGCGCAGAAGTGTGTGTGGGGATGAAAGATGTGTCACTAGGGGTCGGCATCTTTCATTGAACATAAGTCCCATTTATCCCAAATTGGGACGGGTGCGGCTCTGCTCCCCTTTGATGTTCCTCTTGGCGTGGCCTGGGTGGGGTGGAGAGAGAGGGGGCTGTGGGGTGTGGGGTGGGGGTTACTGGATCACAAACAGATGTTCAAGGCTCATCCTCTGAGCGGGTGATGAAATGGTGCTAGGGCAGGAATCTATACATCTCGCCGTCGCCCAGGCAACCGAATGAGTAGACAGGAACAGAGCTGTGCTTGCTACTTCGATTTATAGGCAGACCCAGGCCACCCCAATACTGACAATGTAAAATCGGCTTTTTTTCCCCATACATTTTGCCTAATGTACATATTATTATGTGCCCAAATAATGGTCTTCAGAACTATTTTCTGTTTTCATGCCTTTCTTCTTTTTTTTTGTTTTGGTCTAGGAGTATGATGATGGCTATGGCGCTGCGTATGATGACCAAGGATATGAGTCATATGATAACTACAGTACTCAAGGCCAAAAGTAAGTAATCATATATTGTTATCGTTCTCTCCCCATCTGCAGAACTACCTCGTTAAGACGATAATTCAGATACGCGGTGAGATCGTTAAATTGCCAATCGCATCATGCTGTATTGATTGTATTCAAGGCAAAAATAGGAAATGAGTGGTAGGATCTGAAATCTATCAGATTAGTCTCAATTTAAAGTAGCCCTATGAGATAACCCGATGAAGACATGAGAATCTATTTTTATATAATGAATGACTATGGCTTTAATGGTGAGCTCTTACAGTGTGTACCCGCTGTACCGGAGGCACGGTGGAAGCGAGGCATACCAGTGCACATTGTTCGTTAATGGAATAATACGTCAATCATAGTGGCATGTACTTGAAAGAGCCCAGCAATGCCGTTGTGAAAAGAGGAAACCTACACTTTACTGGAATTGCTGTCCGGCATGCTAGCAAAATGAGTGGTGATGCCATAGTGCACTGTGAATAAGTTTATGAATTTATCATAAATAAACGGGTTTATCGACTACGTTTCTTTAAGAAATACAAAATTTTCTATACATTCATATTTAAATGTTAAGTATTTATATTTATAACCTAAGAATAATTGCCTGCAGGAACGCTTTTAAAAAAATACCAATATGTTTCAAATGGGGAATGTTTGTGAGCTATCTTGTGAGTCAGCTAGCAGAATGAAACATTCTCCGCTGATGGGTTTTCCTGTGTACCGCCTGATGGTGCAGCGCAGTGTCTTCCTGGCATATTACTCTATGCAACAGAGGACCCGGCGCTGCTAAATGCAGAGTATTGATTCCCCCATATCAAGGGAGCTATCACCCTCCCCATGTCACATAAGGTCAAAGGCTTTGCTTTGTCTTGTCTCGTTTGCAACCTGGTCTCTCCTATCAATCTAGCATCTCTGTCACATAATGTTCCCCACCTTGTTTTTTTGCCTGCCTTGGCACTTTCAATGAGGGCGTGATTGTTGCTGCACTTAAGATGTCAAAAAAAAAAATTGCATTAGAGGTAGCTAAAAAAGTAATTCAAAAGAAAAGAAAAAAAACGCGTATCGGTCTGTCCCTAACTTTTGTGAGCAGAATGCTTGATGTTTTCTTTTGTGCCTTTGTCAGGATCTATGTCGCCTGGGCATCGTCCATCTCTCACACTCTCATTCGGGGGCAGATTCTCTCCCTCTCTCTCCCTCTCTCTTGCTCTCTATATCTCTCTTTCTCTCTCTCTCTCTTTTCTCCATCTCGGCTGAGGCACCCTGAGACTCAGGGGCACAGTTTGAAGTGCTGGCCGTTAGATGGGCAGATGCTCACTGGGGGAAAGGCTGGTTGGCCCAGTGTATCTGCAGCTATTTGTTTTAAGAGCAGTCTTGTGAATAATCGCAAAGGCTTAGGGCAGGAGACAAATGGCTTCTATCATGCAAAAGCTGCAGCCCAGAGGCTGGGTAGACTCAAAGAGATTTTCAGATCTGTTATCTGGCTACAGACGAACCAACTAATGGGGCCAGGCTTTGGATCCTGCTGCCTCCAGAGACAGCTAAATCAGTTATTTACTTACTGTTGTTTACTTATTTATATTTTGCATGAAAAAGAGAAATATCTCAGTTTCTTAGATCATGACTCTGAGTGTTGTCTGTAATGGTGCTCTAAAGATGGTACTTCCTAAATATAATCCTGTTCGGTATGGTCTTCATGGTTGGTAAATACATTTAGGGTCTTTACCATGGCTTAAGGACAATGTGCAGGATAGATATTTTAGTTTGGGGTGATTTCAGTTTTAAGACGTTCTCATTTTATCTGGAGCTTTTTTTTAAAACATGAGTGTGAGATTTCGTGACTCACAACTGGCATAGAAAGATACAAATAAAACAACAATAATCCGATATTTCATTTCAGCATGTATTTTCACTCTTATAACATAGACATGTGCACTGCGGCATGCTGCACATAGACTGTGTGAACATGCACTATACTCTGATATACTGCCTGCATTATACGGCGCTGTCTAACTTACCTCTTTGAGGTCATCCAATTTAGCCTTTTGATGGGCAAAGGGGCAGCTCTTGTTTTGCCTTGAGCCTAAGGACAGCCTTGGCAGCTGGTATCCGGCGCCGGGCCTTGAGGACCGCCGGGCTGGCTACTTGGACAGGCTGTCTCCTAACAATGCCTCATGCTGCCCCAGGAGCTCCCAGTCACCATGTCGGCGCTCCGACTCGGTGGCAGGACTTCACTAGCTGGAGGATAACAAGCCGAGCAATTTGCCGTCTCTCCAGCAGGATATCAGCCCCGTGCCTCGCGGTCCAAACAGGCCTGCCATTTGTGGATTCCGCTCTGGAAATGAGAGAAAAGCCCTGCCTCGTGTTCCAGACGGTATAGCGGAGCACAGCTTTGACTCTTTGTATCTGTACTCGCGTTAATGTCGTTTTAATGGCTCTTTTGCTTATTTTAAATTGTGGTTAAGTTATGATACAAATAGGGATTTAATTAACGCATTTGTAATTTGGGAACAGCTGCAAGATGCTTTTATTTATTATACTAACACTGACCTTAACATCAACTCTGATGTTCACTACAGCAGTTTGAGGCCCATATCTAGCCTGTATGGACAGAAATGTGCCTTTCAGCTCCCAGACAAAAGAGGATCGGGCCTTAACCTCGAGACACGATACTTAAGCTAAACGAGCCCCCCTCAGATGCCAGGAGAGATTTTTTGGACGCATTTACATGTTTCTGAAGTGAGAGGAAGCAGGGGGGGAGGGAGGGGTTAGAGACTGGAGAGCACTGCCACCGCCCGCCACAGCTCGAGCCACGTTTTAAGAGCGGTCTCTCCTCAGCGGCCCCGTCACCGCCGTCATGCCACGGTGTTTATCCAGCGCACTGAATGATCACGGCCTTATCAAGCCAGCGGGGAGGACTGGGCTCTCAGGAGGGCTGACTGGAGGTGCGGCGTGTGGGTATTAATCAGGTGTAAGGTCGAGGAGGCTGGGAGACGGCAGGCGGAGGAGAGAGTTTCATTAACACTATTAGCAGTGAGGGGGTATAATCTCCCGGCAGGATAACGGCGCGGGAGGACACGTTTCAGGGGCGCCAGCGCCGCCTGGACCTGGAGAGCAGGGTCACGGCGAGGTCGGCGCTCACAGCTTTGTTGTGATCAGCGCGTTGTTCTACGTGCGACACCTGTGAGACTGGGGGGGAGGCACGCTCACGCTTCTCACCCCCTCCCCCCCCCCTCCCCATCCCCCCCCCCCCACACACCTCGCCCGGCTCTCCCGCGCTGCCTTGTCTCCAAGCTCCCCAGAGGGCCGTGGTTACAGGGACGGCGGTGACAGGGCTTTAAAGGGCAGACAAATCCCACGGGAGCGGCTGTAAAACTCAATAGAGGTGCAAAGCCAGCAGAAAACGGGGGGAACGAGGTGGTGCCGCTGAGAATGGCGGCGTGGCAGTGTGGGCCACCGGAGGAATCAGCCGGTCGGAGAGGGGAGCCCAGAAATAGCACAGCAAATAGCTCAGCCCGTCGTGCATGAGCAAAAAGAACATTTGGCACGCTGACAGATTAAAGCTACTCTCGGTAGTACAGTTAATTGCCTCACATCTAATGCGTTGTCCAAAGCTTCCGCAACATGAAGATTGCAGAATTTCAATCGGAACATAATTTTGATATTTAAAAAAAAATTATAATAAAAGAGAGAGAGATGGAGTGAGAGGAATTGAAATGCCATTTTTTCCCCTCCACCTAACAAAGACAAAAGAAAGGAAAGAGCTGAAAGCCCACTCAGGAGTGGAGGGATTAGCCTTATTCCTAAAACCCGTGACGTGTTCCATTGGCTCTCTCTTTATGACACTTCAGCAGGGGGCCGGCCGGGGAGAATGCCTTGCAATCAGCCACAGCAATCAACAGGGCATTCCCAAGCAAAGGGTCCCTAACAGCAATTACACTACGGTGCTCCTCATCATGACTCTAGGCAGAAAGCTGGAAACGGTGACGCCTGCTGTATCTGCCGTTTCCATTCTACCTATTCAGGGAATAACGGGTGAACTCCGCAGCACAATCAGCTCCTTGTTTTCCTTCATTATTGTCTTATTGTTCAACCTTGATCCAAGGACACAGAGCAGATTGAGGCTGAAGGGAGTATGGCTTTGGTTGAATGGCCTAAGATTCATCATTACCAGCTTTCGTGTCAGCTTTCTTTGGATCAAACTTCCTTTCATGCCTACACGCAGGGCGGGTTCTACAATATTAAGAGTGTCCCCATTTGGAAACTGACTGCAGGCTGGGCTGCCTCTGCGACAGCTTCTTAATGTCTCCACAGGTTTCCACCGCTTTATCACGGAGCAATGGAAGAGTAATGGCGGAGCAAGAAAACAAAGTCCACCAGGGATGTGTACTACATCATTCAGATTTAACACTGCCATCTGTTTAATGGTGCCCGGGAATGGCACCATCAGTGCTTAAGATCAGCCATTCATGGAGATGACAGATGCCTCTGAGCGGCAGGCTCATACCTGTGTAAAAAACCTGGATCTGAAATCGCATTTTCCCGGTCACGAGACCCGCTTCCCCCAGTGGGTGTTTCTCAAGGTCCAGAGCGGCGTCGAAGACAGATTGCTATTTTCCGCGGCTTGGCCAGCTGAGGCGCTGGGAGACGCAGCGCGGCGCATGCCGTTCGCTAATGAATGTCAAATCAAAGACTGACCTATTTAGGAAGTCAAAGCGCTTTCACACCTATGACAGGGTAATGTCTCTACTGAGATTATGAACCATCCCTGACATCTAATCCTATACGGCTTGACTTCCAGCTCGCCACGTTGCACTGTTTGGACCAAAAACAGCTCTGGTTCTGTAATCGAACAGTCGGTAGGCAGCTAGTATGTACTGCAGGGAAATGGCTTAATGTTAAAACCGTCAACCCTCACAGGGCAAAATCACCTGCTGACTCTCGGTACAGCTGCTTTGTATTCTTCCTTGTTATATTTTCTTGTTGGTTGGCTTGAATCGGCAAGAACCTAAGGAGCATGAAAACCCAGTATGAAAGCCGTAAACAGAATCCTTTGAAGCCAGCGACATAATTACCAAGCCTACTGGTCTCTGGGCTTCCCTGCTCCATCAGTAGCTGTTAAGGAATGTTTACGGAGTTTGCTTGTCTTTAAGGAATATAATGAATTTTAATAGATTTACATGCTGTGGGATTGTTTCTGTCCCAGGCGCGTCCATGGCACAGTGTTTACTCCTTTAGAGCTCTTTAAAAATGACGGCTCGGTGTTTAAATATGTTACCGGGCCTTGGACTTTGTTACACTGGTCGCTGCACCCACTGACCTTCAGGGGGGTTTAAGGACTCTCTCATCTGGGTAATTGAGTAGAAAAGAACATTGGATGAGAGGGCAAGTGTGGGGGATATTGACAAAATGTCACTCCTTAAATTAGAGGCGACTAACAGCTTTTGGAGTGCTCCTTTTATCCACGCCACGATGAGACTTGACTTGGCAGATCTCAACATGCCTGTCCACTACTGGGGGTCCTTAGAGCCTTTAGCAACGACAGGCATGAAATGTTTCAGATAAAAGAATGAATGGCTTTTGCCCAAAAACCACCTGCACTTATGTCAAACAATGGAATGGATATATGATCTGAAAGGCTAGGCACAATGAATTTGATGAGCTACGCTAACGGAAATTACCCACGCCATGGGAACAAGGTAACACATGTAGTGGCAAGTAAATTTGTTTTGCAAAATGCAAATGCGGCAGGTTTTTTTTGGTGTTGTTTATGTCGAGTTCAGCGTATATCAACGTTGTCACTCCAAATGTAGACAACTACTAGTTACTGAACACATTT
This sequence comes from Galaxias olidus, assembly GCA_026901105.3. Taxonomy (NCBI): domain Eukaryota; kingdom Metazoa; phylum Chordata; class Actinopteri; order Galaxiiformes; family Galaxiidae; genus Galaxias; species Galaxias olidus. The sequence continues at coordinate 138,034 of JAPMUY010003159.1, forward strand.
TCTCTTTGTTCTGCCAGCCCAAGGATGAGAGACTGCGATTCAATTTTTAATTGTTCTGCGTCCTCGGCTCCTCCTCAGATCCATCCCATTCCCCCCTCCCTCTCCTAATATGGTGATGCGTGGTGTCAGGGATATCATAGGGACTTGACACCAGTGGCAGATGCAATGCTATGGCCCCACTGCTGTGAGGGCTGATTTGAGTCTGAACACTGTGAACAACAACATCTGGCCTCCCTTCGCAAAGAAAGCTATTCACTTATTGCTGAGCACTTGTATAAATACTTTACTTGTATACGTACTTTACTGGTATAAATACTTTATTTTTTTCATCTTGTAGTTGTGTAGGCAGTTCAAGGATGAGCCAGGATCTTCCCTTGCGAGGCAATCTTCTTGGTTTCCTTTATGTCAATTGTTGATTCATATGGCTTGCATGTAAACATCGAGCTCATGAATATGTGCTGCAAATTGTTCGATGTTTCGAAGTTACGTCATTACTCTGTGTACTTATTCCCCTGATTTAATCAGTAGAGTTCCAAAATCTCTTTTCTTTTTTTTTGCCAATCGAAGTTTTATGACGTACCTATTTGAAGGGTAACATCATATAAGTCACCTCCAGAAATCCTGATGTGCAGAAGTCTTAGATGGCACCTGCAGCTCTCTAATCCAGAGAGAAGAGAGGTGCTCCTGTCACTGGCCAGACTGACAGGCTAGGGGAAAGGACTCAGCTGTGATGGGCCGCGTCGGCTCAATGGCAGCCTTATGATGAATTACCTCTCTGGGCTCCAATGATAGGCCTGATACTGAAGGATGCAGGATTGTTCTGTCAGCACTCACAGGGGGCCGCAGATAAATATAGAAGGAAAGACAGAAATGAACCACTATGCAAGATGGCTGCCTTTTTATTTTTCATTAAGGTTGCCATCTCCCATAGATCTCCATCTGCACTGATGTGGAACTGTAAGGTTATGGGGAAATTCAGAGCCGGAAATTGCCACGTGAAAACACAGATGTCGCCAACGTTTGAGTGATTGTAGTCGGTCTGATCTTTTCCTTTCACTTTGTCAGAGGGAGAACTGCTTTGAAAGAAACCTTCCATACGCTTTGTAGTCGTCTCCATGATTAAATATTTCAGAGCATATACATCATTTCATCACCATGACATTTCCTTTTTTTTTAAACCAAATGTTCTACTTTTTTAAAATAGAAAAGGTAACAATTAATTTCTATTCTGCCACTTTCATACTGTAATTAAATTTTGCCAATTATTAATATCCCATTCAATGCAGAGTATATCATTTATTTTTTCCCAGTGGGTGGTAAATTACATATCTTGTCATTTTAATTTTGAATATAGATCCTGACAGCTAACTGTCTTCTCCCTCACTCATTTTACAGCTCGGATGACTATTACGAATATGGACATGATGTCAGTGGGGAAGCCTATGATTCATATGGTAAGTTATTTGATGATAAGTTTTGGAAAAAATTTTTTATGTTATATTGGGGTGCTCTTGACGTCTTTTACTTTTCTTCAAGAAACAGGCTACATCATAGCAAATTCTGCGTCTTTCAGGCAGGACCTGTCTATTTTCTCTTTAGTGATGGCTGAATTCTAGTTTTGCAACACTTTTCAGCCATTTTCTCATGACTGTAATACTGATCTCCTTTCCATGAATTAAAAGTAGAGCTTGCTAATAAATAGCATTTAAAGCATTCTCTAGTGACAGGACCTACTCTACTGTGTTGAACCTGCCTTTTGTAATATTAAAAAGTCCCTTGTGTACGTTTCTGCAAATGTCAATAATATAAAGATCATACCAAATGAAATTTAAAGTGATCTGATGCACAATGACATACGACATTAACAACATTTTATAGCTCAAAGAGAATTTTATTCATAATTGAATTAGTGACCTTTAAATAATTGTTTTACAAATAAAGACATTAAGACAGCACACAGGTTTTGAGCCCGACAATATTATATTAATCCAGTTGGTCAGTTACCCAAGACATCTGCCAAACCACCACCACGTGTGAAGGTGTGGTGCACACACATGAAACAATACAAGTGGTGTCCTAAGTCACAGAGCAAAGGACACTTGAATGATCCAAAAGGAAGCGTCCAGAAGGAAGGTGACCGTGGTCACTTTCTTCAAAGTGACGGTCAGTAACAGGGTGACAGCTTTAATTAAAGAGTATTGGTTAGGGGCTGCCAACGGAGACCATGTCACTGTGAAAACAGCCCTTTGTGAAGCTCCGCTCCGGGGGAGTCTTTGCTGGCTGAGGATCAGACAAAAGGCTGCCATCGATGCAGGCACTTGCACATTGACAGCAATGGGGGGTGAATGAGGCCTGATTTGGGTTAATGGTAATTGTGACCTTTTTGCCAGGAGCATCCAAACAGGCTCTTTTCAAGTAGCTATTTGATCTTCACATTCAATTATCTATAATGCATCCTTTCAGGTGAAAGGCAGACTTCTTGTCTCAACCTTGTCTGTTTACGCTTGCAAGAATTGGCCTTTTGTTGTTAGATAAGCCATATCAATACCAGACATTGGAAGCACTTACAAGTTTAAGACGCGACGTTTTTTAAAGAAAAGAGGCTAACCATTAAATCATTTGTCAGGCCAATTCCTTCTTGGGCTGAGTGGAGGAAAATCGAATCGCAAATTTGCTTTTGTACATGATGTAGTTTTTAGTTTTTCTTCAAATCTAGGATAAACCCTAAATCAAGGCCTAAAGTGTTCCCTACTTGTTTTTTCCCCCTTTAAATCAGGTCAGGAAGAGTGGACAAATAACCGCAGCAAGGCACCACCAGCACGGACAACCAAGGGAGTGTACAGAGAGCAGCCTTACACCAGATATTGAACTGTTTATACAACCTGCACAGAGTCCCCATGGCTGCGTCCTCTCAAGTAATGGATTTTTTATGGACGTTCCCTCCTTTTTTAGAATTTCTAATCAAACTAAATCAACCAATAACACAGAAGAAATACCCTGAGAGTTTAGACTCCGCCGTAAAAGTTGGCTTCCAAATAGAGGACTGATTCCCATTGGAGTGTGAAACCTTTAGGTAATCTACCTATTCAATCACAGTCAATTCATTAAATTACTCTTAAAATAATGTCTCTTTTTAGGGGTATAAAATTATGTTGCAACTCTAACTAAAATTGTATCGACAGAGAAACTCAATGTATAGTGTTACCCCCTTTGAGCCTGGGAATTACGTGGTTATTCTACTTTAGTTCTAGCGAGGTGAGGTATTGTAGATATTTGCCAGGAACATATTGGCAAATTGTGTCCCTTGTAATTATACCTTTAAAAAAACGAAACTATCAAGATTATAGACTAGACATTGTAATGTTGTTTTCTCATTTTGTAAGATACTAGTTTGTTAGTGTTAAAGGGCTTATAAAAGCATGGTGTGTAATCATTGTTGATATTGTCAATTGATTTATAATGATCTTAAAGCCTGTGTAGGTGTTTTCTGTTTTCTGTTAACACCTTCTTGAATGAGTTCTAAACTGCAAGTCATATTTTCTGTTGAAGCGCAATTATGTTTGTGGGCTTTTGAATCTTTGTGATTTTAATCAAATATTTTCAGTTAAACAATTAATATACTTTCAGAAACTGTAGGCCTAAAAAATAATTTCCTGACAATAAGTAGTTTAGAATCGGTAAGGGTGCCTATGTTGAAGTAGTGTTTAAGTACATTAACTTTGTGCTTATGTAAGCCCTTTAATATTTTCTTTCTTCTTGATTAATGCTGAATAAACATTTTGAATGAAAAATGTGTTTAAGACAATAACTGTGTATTTATAAAAAATAAATCATAATCTAAACTAACCCAATTATACCTCAGAGCATGTTGATTATAACATGATAATGTTGGCTAACGCATTTTATACGTTGATGTAGATAAGGAGGATTTTGAATGATAAAATGTAAATAATTTTCTAAACCATAACAGAATATAAAAAAAATCTGATCTGAATTCAAACACCGAAATCAATAATTTTAGGAGAAATATGAAATATTGGTTCATGAACTGTATGTCACATAGTTTGTTTGAAGACTTTCTGTGTAACTTTGATTCCTCACATTTCGGGATTTAATAGTGTGTGTTTAAGTTAATAATGACCAGGACATAAATCAGAGTCCGTTTATACCAAATCCAACTCTTTCTAACCCCTGTTGGCCTACTCTTAAAAAAAAAACGTTACACATTCGAGTCAAGGTCTTAGGACTGGTCCACATAAGTGTATGAAAATTATTTGAGCTGTACGGGGGATTTCTTTTCTCTTGTTGTTTTGCTCTTCCTGTTCTCCTATGGTCATGTGACCCTCTTACAGCCTATTAAAGAGGCGACCCTTGCCCTGTCTGTTAAAGAGACTCTTAAACACCCCCCAGCTGACCTCCGCAGAGAGAGGATGGCAGTAGCTGTCTAAAAAGACCTGCATCCCACAAGGTAATCAAACTGATTTAATTTAACCTCACCCCTAAGTTAGTTTCACATAAACCTTTTCTAAAACTAAAAGGAACTTTAATATGCTTTGCTTTTGTAAATCTGTCCGTAATATAAAGGGGGAAATAACTAGTTTTCACTTAAATGGTAAATAAGGATGATAAATAGTAGTAATCTCAGCATCATTTTTAATTAAATAACTATCATAAGACAGATCAAATGTGTTGTTTTTGCTGAATTGATAAAAATGATCCTTATTCTCTATTATTATTCTTATTTTATATCACTTTGGGAATATTGCAAGAGCTTTGAGCTTGTTTTTAAGTAGGTTAATTATGTTTTTGTTTAACATTAGGTGAGGGCCATGGTTATCGTTGAAAATCATCCCTTCAATAATCTCTAAGAAATGGAAGGTGAGTTTACAGTAATCACTTTCGGATGTGTATTTCCATCAGTGTAATACACGTTTGTCAAAATGATCTTGTCATGCACAATTACTGTAGTCAAAATGAGATTATCAAATCTAATTCAAGCTTTGAAGGCAGTTGGAACAGCACAAAATATCCGCTGAACGTATTTTCCCTGCCGTTAAACACGGAGCGCCGTCCCGAGTGCCCCTTGTAGCTTGGTCATCTCCAGAGCACAGGCCTAATCTTCCTGTTTCCCGACCCACACTCCCCCCTGGGGGTGCTGTGCCAGGCGGGGCTGGTGCCACCTCTTCTGCCAGTGGGATTAGTGTATCAGAGCACGCTGTGGACACCAGGCCCTATGCTATCTGAACCACAGAAGGGAACCTTTCCCCGCTCCTTTGAAAATTATCCTGAGCATAAGTCCTTGTTGTAGACGGGGAGAGCTTATTACTCATCTTTGTCTCCGACTTCAAAGAGCAGCTCGCGGAACGCACTTCCAGAGGAAATGAGGTCTTTAACTAGTGTATGCGGTTGTTGTTTTTCTCCTTCTTTTGCTTGTACCAAGAAAACTTGATGTTTTACGTAGCTGATGATATGTTTTTATTGCACCATTTTAGGATGAAACTATGGTGACTGATGCACCCACAAGCTTGAAGAATGCCGCATATACTCCCACAACATGAACAGTCAGTCAAAATAAACAACCAGATGCCATTCATTCAGATTGCATCCTATTTTCCTGACGAAACCGAAGTGAACTCTCTACAGGGGTCAGTGGAGATGGAGGCGGAGGGACCGGTTTAGGTTCTCCAAAGAAAAATTTGTGATGCCACACTTTCCCCCCCAGTCTGCGAGAACAGACCTGCTGAGCAAAATTAAGTTCCCGCTCCTCTGGGACTCCTCAGCAAGAAAACAGCCTCCTCACTGAGGTTCAGACTCTGGATGGATTTTACATACGTTTTTTAAGTAGACTTGAACTGGCGGTGAACTCACTCTCTCTGCCTTTGTTGACTCGGATTGGCAACAGGAAAATGTGTCCGTCCCCTCAAGCCAAGACATTTGCTGTTGTCCACAGGGGAAGAGGAGCAAATTAATGAAGTAATATGCCATAGGCCTGGCTTGCTATTGCTAGAGATGTAACTCATCTAATTGCGTTTTTGTTTTGTTCAATAGCCTATATCTAATTCAGTCAAATGAATAAATAATACTCACAGTGCCTTGGTGTGAGTTACAACTCTACATTGCAGTCTGCTGTTTGAAAGTAATACAGAATAACATGGCAAAAAGAATGCACTGTTTCCCCTTAATTTTGTATGTCTTAACAAACAACCATGAAATAGTTACAATGTTGAGGCACACGCTTTAGCCACGCAGGGCCACAGTTACTGTTGCATAATCTGAGCTGACTGCTGGGAATATTGCATGTCCAAAATAAGCTTTACTTTACACCGACAGGTCCTTGTGCATAGGCCAATCTGTATTCCTCACAGTTCTATGTGCTCAGTGGCAGACAATGGTTTTCCATTAGGAGAAGTGATTCTCTCCTGACTCCTGGGCCGAGCCCCCAGACAATAACACCGAGGCGTAAGCTTGCATCTCTGGATCCCAGAGTCAACTCTCATCACCTTCGGGGGAGCGACTCCACACCGAAGTAGCTTAGAATGCCAGGCTTATCTCCACTAAGCCTGTCCAAGTTAATAAAGTAAGAACAGCTTATTTGATTAGGAATGGAAACATAGTTGTTTACGTGGATACCCTGTCACCGGGAGAGAAATTTACATAGTGTCTGTGACGCCGTGCGCATACTAACTTTGCGAATATGCTATGCTTTGCATACGATTATACATCCTTTTGGATCACCAATAGAGTCAGAGCTAAATGGACTTAAGGTTGATGTGGCCTGAAGAACGTACGCTTTCTGAGTGGTCTCCTCTGGTGTAGAGTGGGGGAAGGCTCATCCTAAATCCTGACTTGTTTTGATTGTTTCCCTATAATGACTATCCATCTTATACCCAAACAAAGTTAAAATACCTGTTGGTCAGTTGACAAGGACTTCACATTGGGTTGTTTTTCGATTCATGGGCGAACACATTTAAGCGTATCGTCACGATATGGGGACAAGTAGATGACTGATCAGGCAAAGTTAGGACGCACGCTTGCAAGCCCGCTTATTCCACATCAAACTAATAACCTGGATATCTATGGACTTGAATTCCCTTTAATCAGGCCGGAGAGCTCTTGTCATCCTTTTCTGCCTCAAGAGCTCTTAATCTTTCCTTGATTGAAACACTGTGATACATTTTAAAGTACTTCCTCTTTTATCTTCCAACTCAAAGTCAAGGGGAGACCAGCATCAGTGGTCACTCTCTGCATTAAGCTTAAAGGTTGACTGATACTCCTGAGGGTACTGTGCTCAGGTCTATAAAACTAAAAATCTTTTGTACAGTGCTGGGTTCAAATATTATTTTCCAATAAAGATGTGCAGAGGTTGTTTTATGTTGCTTCATTATGTCATTAAGAAATGTTCCACCAAAATCATTGTTTTATTCTCATGGTAAAAGTAATTGCTTTGTCCACATTTGTTCTTTCAATATCAATTAGATATGATAACTTGGATGTTTCAGCGCATTATTTGCACTAGATTTATCTCGCACTTCATTTTTCTGCTGGGAAATGTACTTTATCCTACATTAGTAATATAGACCGTAACACAATTTGTTGAACTCACAGTAGAGAAGACTTAAGAGAGGGTAATGCCCTTCAGTTCTATGTTGGCCAGAGCTTGAATTGCAGCATCCAATGTCAGGGAAATAAATTACCAATAAATTGTCATATTCTTATAAGCGTCACATTGACACGCTTTAATAAAGTCTGCTGTTAGAACGCGTTATGAGTTTAACAACTCCGGAGGGAAGATCCTTATCGATTCTGACACTGACATATTTTCCATCCTCGAAAAGCATCAGCTCCTTGACATTATTTACATTTAGATGCCCTTGAAACAATTCTTGGAGATCAAACAAGTGTGTGCAGGATGTGCTGTCTTACTCTAAAACCTTTTGAATATTGTATTTTTTCCTTTGCTCCTGTCAGGCATAAAGTACATCTTTCTCCTGTGGTAAATACTGGCATTCTCTTTACGTTTATATTTATGCTGGCCCAATCTTTCAAGTCCCTGACTTTGAAGTATTTCTTTCTATTATATTCAATGTTAGATTAATGTCTATCTGTTCATGCACTTATCAAAAGACATCGACACAAATTATTGCTCTATAGGTGGTTAACATAGATGGTTGTGTTGTCTTTTGCAGCGTAGAGCCTCATTGAAAACAAGAAGCCGATTTTGGAGAGACCAAAAATCATACAGTGGGTCCTCTCACTTCCCTAGGATACGTTTCAGTTCCTTGCCAAGCAAGCTTAACAATGTGACCGGTTCCCTTTGAATAAGAGCAGAAGATTCACCTCAACGAACTAGCTAAATTGGAACCTTAACAGTTGTTCTACTCAGCTATATTGGTCTTCTGCAGCACCCTGGACCCTTGTCCTGTCACCAAACCTCCGGTGTTGTAATCACCCTTTTTCTCCTCCGCTTTTTAATCACAGGTAAGAATAAGAGAACAATTGCTTGATAAACCCTGTGGACTAAGGCCGGATCACTCGTGCTGGGCTCTGGCTAAGGCAGTTTAGATGGCCTTTTCAACAGTCAGCTTTTGACAGCAGAGGCGGTAATAGGCTGCTGCTGGTGCCGGGGCGATATCCAGGCTGAACTTTAGGAGCTTCTTTGCAGCGTTGCATTTCAAGGGCAGTGAGAGGAAGTGCAGGGTTTAAATATTTTGTATTATGTTCCCAGCAATAAGAGTGATAAGATTGATTCAGTACATTATTTATTCTTTACGCTGACGCGTTGTAAGAGGGAATACATGGGAAAGCAGTCTGTATAATGTTGAAGAAAAAGGCTCTTGTAGATTCACTATCACGAAGTGCTGCAAGATATACTGATCTCTTAGTGATGGTAAATTTAAGATGGAACTAAAAATATATTCTTAAATCGTTGGTTGGTGGAAAGTGAAAATGAAATTAAACTCTTTCTGTATAAAACATTATTCTGCGAGGCTCATCAATGGAAGCGCTTAATATGTATTCATGAACTCCGAGACTCATATGGAGAGCAAACCAATCTAAATTCTTTAAGGTCATTGGAGCTGGCTCCTATATTGCTCTCATGGGTCACAGATAGGAGGGGGTGGATGGGGGGCTGTTGCAGCTTCCAGCTTCCACTTACTCATATCATTAAAGGTCCAGGCTTGAGTGACAGAAACGGAGCCGGCAGATGAGTGAAAAAGAGTGGAAAATCTACATTCCCTGTGTGCTTTCATAATTTCCTCGCAGCATGTGTCTGTGTAGACTGGATGCTGCCGTATTTATTAGGAAAAAAACGTACCACATGACGGATGGTTTTCATTATTCATTTCAAAGGAAAGCCTATAAACCTGTGTATGTATAACGGTTTGAATGGCCATTATTATCTAACCACTTTTAGATTATAATTAATAGCATCGCCAGAAACCACACTTGATATCCCGGCACCATAAAAATAATGTATCTGCACCTGTATCCTATCAAACCCCATTGAGGCTCAATGTTGGCAGTAGGAGGATCATTGTATATTCTCATGGGTCACATTTAAGTTCAATGGGGTGGGGTAATAAAGTTCTTAATTTAATTAAATCGCTTCATTATATGCAAATGAGAGCAATAAAATTGGCTGGCAGTAATGATCAGACCTCGTTTTTTCTAACAGTGGTGAGAGTAGGCCATATATCAGTGGAGTGGGAAGGTTTCTTCGTTACTGCAGGGAACCAGAGGCCTCTTTTTGATGTTCATTTGTCACCTTGCTGTGTGCTCACACATCCCTAGGGAAGATAATGGCGCTCCTCGCTCCCCATGCCATTCCCCTTTCGCCATCCACCACAGTACAGCCGGCTATATTTAATAAATCACTTGGGGAAAAATATAACATCTCTTGGTTAACACAGACAAGATATTTCCCCCTGGAGTTCTATCAGGGTCTCTATTTCACAAAATCTGATGATTTTAGCATTTTACCGGCGCTATTCTTCAAATGGGCAGAAATATAGCTTTGTCTCAGATCATCAGTTGCAGTTCTGCTCAGAAAATCTGAGCCATTACCAGTATTCCACCTTTTCATCAGGTTTGTTGGTCCATCACATAATATATGTTATATTTTCTATCTGCATGTCATTATTTATGATACCATACATTTGTAACTGTTCTATAATGAGTCCTGCATTGCCCATCTTGTCCAATGTTGTTGTTAATGATTGTTTTCCAACTATTAACCGATCCTATTATGAAATTCCAAATTAAATTGAAATCAACTTAATGACATATTGACATGTAGGCAATGGTTGACCCACCAATCATTCCTTCTGGGGGTTGGCCTAAACGAGGAAGATTGTATGACTCCTTTGAGGTGTCCCTCGTAACACACACACACACACACACACACACACACACACACACACACACACACACACACACACACACACACAAAGCCAAATTGGATTCTTAGAATATGCAATCATTTCAATGTCAGAGAAACAATTAACTTTCACTTCGAACATAATTAAATTGAACAAAAACACCAAAATTGCAGATGAACAAAGTATGGGGAATTGCTGGCAATGGTTGAACCCTAAGAGAGCTCCTCCAAAGAGTTCTGTATCCTTGCTGAATAGCTGCAGCTAGTCTGCTGGAAGTTGATATGACTACCATGACCGCACTCACAATCTAATGAAAGCCTTGTCCCTGTCATGTGCCTGCGCCAATAATGCATGGTGGAGACAGTAGTACAGCAAAAGTCAGTTAATTCGTTCCCCTTACAAATCCTCCCAATTAACTTCTAGGTTAGTGAAAGTCTCAATTCACAAATTTAATCAAATCCAACTTTGATTGGAAACAAATTGTTCGCCATGCAAAGCTCAGTGTTCTTTCCAGTGAACTCGACCTGTGGCAGCCTGTCATCTGAATGAGTCTGGGCATTCAAAGTGATAGATGGAGAGAGGTAGGTGGCCTGATCTATCTCACGGAGGAATGCCATGGCTACCAGCTGTCCATGGCATTGTACTGCACAATTGGATTGTATTGAATAATTGACAGCATATATTCTTGCTTTGTTGCTTTGCAAGGCAGCTTGCCAGTTGTCTCTATGGGAGACAGTGATTAATATAAGTTAGAGGAGTATTGCCTTCCAAATCTTCCGAAAATAACAGAAATATTACCAAGTTCTCACTGTTTAATTGGAATGTATTACAATAAAAAAAAAATCAGTTTAAGGCCAGAAACATTGACGAACTAGACAGACTACCGTGGAGCAATTTAGTTAGAGAGGCAGGAAGGGACAGAAAAAAAAAAATTAACAGCGTGCAACCCTTAGAATTGTTGCCTCAGACTAAGAGCCAAGGTTGCCATGGCAGCGTGAAATAGAAAAAAGTTTGACAAAAGTGCCATACATTTTTAAACCACTTATTGGCATTGCCTTAAAGGCTCCACCTCCCGCTGCCCTCCCCTTCAGCTGCTGTAGGCCCACATCAGTGTCAGGCCTTCGCTCCCTGGAGGAGAGCCGATAGAGGGGGCCGGCTGGGCCACTGCTGCTTAATTGGGGCCCGAGGAGGCCGCCAGCCCTTGTGTTACAGCTGGGCTGCCGCCGGGTGACGACTGGATCAGAAATTCCACGGCCAGTTGAGGGTCAGAGGTGGCCCTGGCGCCTGCTCCTATGGGCCGCTGCCGCTCAACATGCAGGGGCTGATCCAGTGACAGGAGGAGCAGCCACAGCGTACACGCCGCTGACGGGAGGCAGGCTCCGCCGTCCTGCGATCTGCCAGCCCTCTAGCCCTCTGGCCCTCTGGCCAGGCCCCTCCGCCACTCACTGGGCTCCGGTCAGTTTCACTCTGAAGAAGTGGAACATGAGCTGAGACTTTGTGGATAGCTGCTGTTTTTTATGCAGGGATGATTGAATGACGGCCATCCAGCGCAAAGGAAACTCACTCGACAGTGTCACATCTAAAGCTAGAAGACAAAAGGCAAGCATGCAAACTTAGTTTATCGTTTTTTTGTTTTTTTTTAAACCTTACAGCCATTTACTAAACTGAGTGGACAAGGCAGGTTTTCATAATACTGGATTTCACAGGCCTGTTGATAGCAGCAACACCAAGCTGGACCACATTAATAGGCTCTGGGAGTTCTCCCTGCTCCACCAGCTTTATATGCAAATATGACAGCCATGTACCGACTGGTCATGAAGACCAGTAGGGAAAGTAGGCATTAGTCATCGCGGCAAATAGAACTCCACAGACCCAACCACTAATTAATGGTCTAAAAAAAAGGGATTCAAGAATGATTTCAATACAGCTCTCCTCCACCTAATCAGTTCATAATAGCATTTCTGTCCTCCGGGATGGTAATGTCTTCCCTCAAATGCGTTTGGTTCTGCCATTAAGTGCTTGGATGTTTGAAGCATATTTGTTTTTTTCCTCTCTGTGGTAATTACTAGGGACGCGTTTATAATTAAGGACACAAGGATATTTCAATTTTCTGAGAATGGAACAAAAAAAAACACATGACTATTCCCCTGGTGTTTGACTGGGATGTAGACTCACTGTGCGTTCGGCTGGCCTGATGCGGCGGCGTGCACTTGACAAAACAAACAGTGTGGTGAAGGACATATAAAGGAGTATCTGTAGCAGACCCACTGAGATGGGTTTGTTTGAAGTGGAATAGTGCCATCTTGCACTTCTTACGGTTCTCCACTGTTGCCCAACTCGTGATTTATGAAAGTAAAGGACTCTGCACCATGTGTCCTTTAAAAACAAAGAAAGTATCAGATGCTGTTAGGATCGTATGGTACATTTAGTAGTATCCGGATGTTCTTTTCCAAAGGTACTCAAAGGTATAAGTCACTGTAGCTTTTACGATGTTTGCACAGAAATCGGGGTATTTGTTTGTATTTGTTGTTTTTAATCCTATAGTGAATTTTGGAAATGTCATATTATAAAACAGAAAGGCCTAATATTAGGTAGCGATATTGGTTATGCTACTTTAACACGAAAGAAAAGTATAAACTTTATGTTTAGTCTCAAAATGTTATCTATATCAACATAGTTGGACCACAAACTTTCATTTGAAGAAGCAATTAAAATACGCCTAATTAAAGAACATTTTCTTTTGGCGCTATTGGATATGGGAATTTGTTATTATCTGTTTTGAAAAGGAAGCTGCATCAACAGTTGAATGTGCAATAGAATCTTGTGTAACAGCTTACTTTTTAAAATGTTGGACAACCCTCCCAAAGCTCATCTTATGCTGATGTCTTACTGATAGCCTTGAAATATTCTGTCAAAGCATTAGCATTTATGAAAGGAACGGATTAAAGGGGAGCTTTTACTCTCACTGTGCTAAGTCTAAACACACATTTCCCCTTAGTTCATAAGAAGTGTAATATTCAGAGTGGTTATCAAAATAGAAAAAGTGTGGAGATTGAAGATGATTTGTAGCTAAAATTTATTGGCCTTTCAGGGCTTTTTCTGTTTAAATGAATATGCCACTTTGTCTGAGAATATCGTCTGTGATGACATACAATTATAATCAAATTGTGATATTATAATGTACAAAATGTGTGTGCCCTTTTGGCCTGGCTACATGTAAATTTATGATCCTCTATCGGCCACTGTCTCACATGTTATGATATGACCAACAATATTGATTTTTCTCGGTACAATTGGATTTCAAAACTGTGATAAGAACACATTATAGAAAAACCCGGCTAGGAGTAAGGACTCCTAACACAAAATGTATATTCACTTTTATTAGATATTTAACTATGCATACAGTATTTTTCCTTGCAGTAGCATGAAAAAGGCAACTAAACAAACTTAATACCTGTCGCCAGAACATTTGCTTTGTTATGATTAAAAGTCTGTTCACAAAACAGCTTTTATTTGGATAATGTGGAGTTCCTCCAAATCTTTGCTTTGAGAATCAAATCATTAATACCCTTGCCGTCTTTCCTCTCTCCTTTGGGCTGAAGCCGAGAAAAAGGTCCTGGCTCATCACAATAACCATTGTGTATGTAATGGACCATTGCACCAAAACTGTTTATTTAAAAAGAACAGAAGTACTTCTTTTTCATTGTTAGGAAATATATAATCTCATTCAGTAGAGAAACTTTATCCAAGTCAACAAAAAGCAAATAGCTACTGAGCACAGCAATACATTTACTGTATATTACTGTGGTAAAAGGCGCTCCCTAAGTTTTTCTAATTTTTGTTTCACATCTATGACAAATCCATGTCTGTTGTAAAATGAGAAATCTACCAAAAAAAAAACACACCATGTCTATTTAAAAAAATATTTATTTTTAGCGGTGCACTAGATTATGATATATGTGACCCCTAGCTTTAACGTAATCTAGCATTTATTTTCACAAGAAAATCAAGCAGGGTGAAAGTAGCCACTTTTTGTTTATGCCATCAAATTTGATAATGTTTATATTTAGCTTTATTTTATTTCAAAATTTTATTTCAAAATTCGGGTAATGTACTGTATGTTTGTCTTATTGCCAAGAGCTGGCATTTAGGCCTTGACTCTGTGACAAAACATCCCAATAACCCCTAGACATAGTCTTTCATCTGTGTGAAGCCTCTGGGCCTTACTCTACATCCTCAATCACAGAGGGGTCAAATAGGCAGCAACCCAGCCAGCAGGGAACTGGCTTATTACTACACAAAGAGGGTCTGGAAGGAAGCCGAGACGTTGCTGACAGCTAAAGAAATGGGAGATACTGTCGCTGGGTACCCTCTGCGACTTAGGCATTGTCGCCACACATTACGTAGACCGAATTTTCAATGGCACCTTTCGTTTAATATGTAAGACATACACTGTAATACATCTGTGATGCTAGCGTGGTAAAAAGAGATTTATGGGACACAACAAGCTATTAAGGAGCTGTATGTGGCGGGGTAATCAGGGGGGGAAATGGGCTGGAAATTCTCTTCTTCATGCCACATTGATTCATCCTTCAGTGAAGGAAACCTCCCCGTTATGCTCACCTCATCTAAAAGGGCCCGGGGATGATCACCGGAGGGCAGTCCCAGCCTGATCCAAGGCCTGTTGGGTGGGTCAGCGTAGACCATCCCCCGGTCACCTGGAGCCATGCAGGGCAGTCACAACTGTTTGGTTCCAGGAAGGGTGATAACATCATTGCATGAACAAAAGGGAGTGGAGGCTCAGCGCTTTGTTTCCCGGAGGGAGTTTCAGCATCCTGATCTACGGTGGCCCTGGAAAGGAGGGCAGATTATCACAGAATGTCTACACAGGGAATTGTCTTTAACCAAATATATTTGATAATTTATCAAGACAAATGTGTAAATAGAATAGGAGTTAATTTAATGTCAGAATAATTTATCCTGTCATTTATTTATTTTTGTATCCAACGAGCGAATATCATACAAAACTGTAAGCCCTACAGACACCCCAATTTTCCCTCTTTCTTTTGACATTCCCTTTTATTTTCCTTGCCAGTGGGCCCTCTGCACGCTGACGCTGAAAGGACACAGAGCGGTAATACTGACACAAAGTGGCCCTGAGTGTAGCAGTGACCAAAGCACACAGCAAAAAAACGTCCACTCTGGTCAAGGTTATGATGTAGTTAAAGCCATTTCCCTCACAGCCCCCAGCACAGGGCAACTCTGGGCCTGTTTAAGCTACAGTCCTCAGTCCCAGGCTCCTGACATGTCATTTGAAATGTCTACTGCGAAACGTCAACATGAGCATTGAAAAATGGACTCCTGACCAGCCAACAGACGGGAATACGGAGGTTCGGTATATTCTCCCAGAAAGATTATTAGGCAAATGATGAGAGAAACACTGCACTGTTAAAGAGAGGATTTTATGACATTAGTAAGTACGGATACGTGGGATATGTTAGTTTTACCCTTTGTAGAGGTTGTACCACTACTTGAAAGTTTTTAATTAAGTAGATTAAAACGTTTTTTGTAAAGCATCTATAGTTAATTAATGTGGTAGTGCTGGGAAACAGGCAAAGCCGCAAGCTTTATTGAACATTCACTAGCGTCTTCATTACTTCCATGGGTCTCTTTGGTGCTGTGGGATGTCCCTAAGCCAGACCCCTTTACAACAGTGTCATTCTGTCTAAATATGACCAGGGAGAATGTCATTCCTCATCAATAGTGTACAGTTCCCTGTCTTTTTTTTGTTTCCCTTTTCACAGCACTAATTCCTTGCCCCTTGTTATGAAGACTTCCTCTAAAACTCTAAATTCTAAATCAGAGCTTGAATCAAATTATAAATGGTTGTCTCCCAGGTCTACTCAACAAGTGGTTAGACAACTGCAGTTTGTTCAGAATGTTGCTGCCAGACTTTAAACAAGTACAAAAATGCATGAACACAGTACATACTGTACATTCTCAGATCACTGCACCTGGCTCTTTGTGTGTCAGATCATTTATTTAAATTTTTTTGAAGCTGACCTATAAGTTAATAAATGGCTTAGGTTCAAAATAAATTACTAAGATGCAAGTGCAATTTGAACTTTCTAGACTCATCAGGTCATCTGTGACAAGTCTGGTAATGGTACACAAAGTAAAAATAAAAAACCTACTACTACGACTACTACTACTACTACTACTACTACGACTATGCAACAGACAGCTGGAACTAATTTACAATTTTATTATTATCAGTGTTATTTGATTTTCAACATGTTATTCCTCGCTTAGGAAGTGCTTGCTTGCCTCACACAAAGCAAAAACAATTGCCTTTGTGTATGAAATGTGCCGTTCAAATACATTTTACTTGCTTTGCCTATTAGGCATAGGAATTGTCAAGGTTACATTGACGGGAAACAGGGCCTCAGTCCAAATCTGATGCAGGATCCACTGAGACCAGACTGTTCTTGACGTGTGGTCCAAAAAGAAAGGTCTCCCTGCACCTACGAGCAGGTCGTGCTCCAGCACCATTCTGTGAGGCTGTAAACCCTGACTCCAGATCAGCGGCTGCTCTAGTGTCCCTAACACCGTGCCCTCACAGCTCTCAAGATAAATGTGTGAATGGGAGCCATATTTGTTTCCTCGGGGGTGGAACTGTAAAACACTTGTTTGCTGGAATGAAGGATGGGCAAAGTACTTTTTTCCATGCTTAAAACATTTGTATTATTTCATTTCCTGGTTTTATTTAAAGAAATTCAGAGAGATGGGGCTGTTGCTGAATATTCCTGTCAAAAATATAAATCCAAGTTTGATGGACACTTCTGCCTCTGCCTCCTCCTCACACCTCCAGCATTTTAATCTGGCGGGGAAAAAAGCAATTGAATCTTGTTTGTTTCCAAAATTCAATTTAGATATGATGAGGGACTGCATATTCTGAAATGATTTCCTGACACGCTGGGTAAACAGAAATCAGGTGACAGAGAGGGTCTGGGCTTATCCAGTGATCGGAGGTGCTGCAGCAGCACAGCGGGTAGGGTGATGCTATTTGCCATGAGATGTCATGAGACACAGAGATCCTTACAGTACTGTAGGTGACATGCTCACTCCCAGGTCAATCAACTGACGTGGCAGTGTTAATTCCAATCTACCCTACTAACTGAAGCAAGACACAAGAAAATTATTGCTAAAGGTGTACGCTCTCTCTCTCTCTGCATGTTCTCTTCCAAAAATGCTCAGTTAGAGTTACTTGTCAAAATTATGTTGGGTCCAACCCAGGAAATGTTGTACTATAAATAAATTTTTTGCTACCAATAAATATCTAACTATATATTGTGCATAATTGCAATGAAATGAACAACCCGTGGCAGCTTTGTAAGTATCAATGCCAAAGCAAATGAACAAGGATATTTATGTATATGTTTTCCCAAAAACACTTAATTCTCAGACTCAGCAGATCTCCGGCACCTTTTGTAAAAGCTGTGAATCTGCCCGTGGCATTGGATCTCATGCCTGTGGTCTTAGCGATGACCCTCTCCTCCTCCAGCCCATAGCCACGAGTTCCCCCACAGAAAGCTATCTTGAAGCTATCCCCTTTGCCTGAGAGGTCCTTCATTACGCGGGTCGTGCTATATGATAACCTCTCCACGCTCAACCTGAACCTCTCTGCTCCTGAGATTGGATATTGATCCTGTTTTCTTTAAGCATATTGCCCGATGCGTTTTTTTTCCCCTCTTCACCTTCGACCAGTCTTTTATTTTGAGGCAGCCTGGTCCGACTGTAGTATCTCGTTGCATGAAAAATGCTGAAAGTAATCTGGCATGTCATCTCAGTGGCTCGTTCCTCCATAAATAATGATTGTTCCAGAAGTCCGTCAACTGCACTTTGTAAGGCAATATTTTCGAAAGCATTTATTTTTTTTTCCAATTCAACAGATCCTCATATTTCATTACCTGAAGCAGCAGTTTTCTCGTCCGAGGGACAACATTAGACAGTGGTGGCAGTATGCGCCGTGGCATCCCGGCCTAAAGTGGCATTGATAAACATGCTAAGGAGATGGAACACAGTACCGTTTCTCTGTGATGACAACAAATAGAGTGCCGGCACAACGAGAGCAACTGATTGTCATTAAAGCTGGCAAATTAAAAGTAAATAGTAAGGCATACGTAAACGCTACAATCCATCATTTAGCTGAGCAATCGATCCTTTTCCAAAGGCACCGTGCTGCTCTTTCTCTCTCATTTCTCTCTCTGTCTCTCTCTCTCTCTCTCTCTCTCTCTCTCTCTCTCTCTCTCTCTCTCTCTCTCTCTCTCTCTAAGGCCACTGTCTGGGCTGAGCATTTAAGATGAGCCGTGAGATGTGTGTGGGAGCATTCTGGCGTCGCAGTGTCACTCAGCACCACTGTAGTCATTGCATTCATTAGAATAAACGGATGAACAGATGGGGCGTCTTTATCAAGTGACACCGTGTCCCCTCGCTTTCAGAATTCAACATGCTGGCAGTCTCCCCATGCATCTCGGTTCACACAGAGGAGGTATTCGACTGGTTCAAGATCAACCTTATCTATCTTTTCCATTTATTTCCTGGTGGGAAATAGTCACCGTATTCCGTGGCCATTATTAAAATGATTTCAGGACCTGGGTATTGAAATACTTAAGCACAGATGTGAAAAGTTGGCCAGAGTGAGGTATGGCTAATCATTGGATAGCAGCCGTCTCCTTCACACTTTAAGAGGTACAAACCCATTCAGATCTGTGGGTGTTGTCGCTTGTTTTTTGAGGGATGATCCTCGTATATCATTCAGCCATCAGCTCTGACAAGCAGCCAGCTGTGTCCGCGTCAGTGTTCTGTCAGAACAAAAGTGGCCCTCAATCAATCATCTGATTACGCTCCCAGCATTTAGAAGATGAAAATGACGCGGTGAATTAGATTGGAATTGGTTACTGCAGTTGAATTAGGTGACAGCGTCCCTGGGGGACCTCTGAGAATGGCTGGGCTCGCTGGCTTATTACAAAAACATAATTAGGCTGATGTGACACTTCGCGGTGGCCCCTATTGTTTGTGCCTCGCTGAAAACGTCGGGGCCAGCGGGCGAGACGAGGCAGAGTTCCTGTTCTGTGCTGTCCTACAGCAAAATCAATGGTTCGTAACAGCACCCTGTGACCCCCAAACATGGCCGAGGAAGCTCCGAGCTGGATTTGCCTCCCCGTCACTAAATTCAAAAGACTTATACACAGTCAAATGAACGGTGACCTCTGCCAGTTCACTAAGATGTGGCCCCATTAAAAGACAGGACAGGGGAAAAGATAGCGTAGCGCGGCCAGCAGAATGTGTTGATTCATAGTGCGTACTTATCGTACCCTCCCGGCCCGTGCCCACATGTTATGACTCTATAAGCCGCCTGCCACTGAGACAAAAACATGGGCATGCACACACACACACACACACACACACACACACACACACACACACACACACACACACACACACACACACACACACACACACAGACACACACACAAAAACACAGACACACTCAAAAGCTCACGCAGACACACACACACAAACTCACACATGCAGACACACAAAGAGTCTGGAGAGGCAAGGGGTCTGGGGCATGCGGTACAATGTAGAGAGGGATTAGAGAGATTTGTAAGTGCTCAAGCTAGCTACTCTACGTCAGGATTGCCATGGGGGCGTGCAGTTGGAGTCTTTCACATGACGCGAGCAACACTCTGTGTATCCTTTGCCGTCCGTCCTGCGGAGACTAAATCATGGCAGAGCACAGGCTTTTAAGACCGAGAATACCTTCTGGTCACTGCATTCTGCCAGGGCTGCGGCGGCTTTTGTTGTTATGTTTGTCGGCCAATTTCTCTTCGGGCAGCACTAGCTTAAAAGATGATTTTTTTGTGTATACATAATGCACATGGGCCTCAGCTCCTTTAACCAAACAATCTCCTTCTGAACGCATTTTGTGTCCCTTAGAAACCGGAGAAACAGTGGCAGTATGAAACCGCTAATGCTGTATGGTAAAAAAAAAAAAGAGATATCAGGAATTTATTTTTATAGATTTTTCAATTTATCCCCTTTTCCCACCAAGGAAACGGACACATTTGTTAATACATTTTTTAAAGCTATACCAGTTAGACTCATGAGTGATTTATCTGGTCAGAATCTGCCAGACTGGCATCTAAATTGTATGAAGACATGTATGCCAAGAAAAGCTAGTTGTTTCCCTTCAGTGTAATGGCCCCTACCAATGCCTCCTCCCAGCCATATGATCACACGCCTTTCATTTCATACATGGCTTTCTGAGTTGGCAGAGGTTGTATGAATAACATGGGTCAGGCACATCCCATTCAGCGTTTCATTATTCATTGTTCTCATTTTCTGGGAGGGATTCATTTCTTTCAGGAAGTCATCTGGAAAGCATTGAAAGCCTATTTCCCGCTGCCCAATGAGACACGGCTCTGTGAGGGGCTGCTGTGTTAGGGGTATGGAAAACCAGCAAATACATTGGACAAAAAAAGCTGCTTCTGCACAAATTGCCTGCGTTTTCCATGGGTGGGAGTCACAATGTGTTTTTGTTGACCATGGCAGTTGTTTGTGTTTACATGCAGACGATATTCATACACCTTACCCTGTTTGTTATCTGTGGTTTTGTTCTCCTTCTCAACTTTCTGCCAGAAAATATATTTTTCGTATGTATGAAAAAAATATAAATTGAGATGATATATAATAGATTGGTTCGGTCAATAGAGTCATTCAGGGATGCCTCTGGATAACTGAATTGGGAAAAGTAATTTGGCAAAATGGTATCTGTGACTATTAGGAGTCATTCACTGTTGAATTACGCAACGCAGTGAAACAAGAAAGTGTTTGAGATTAGAGCAGACAAGGAGACACCAATAGCGGGAGAACATTGACAACGGTTCACCACTGACATCCATAACTATTATCCTGAAGAAAGACATGACATGGAAATCAATTCCTTATTTGTCCAATGAAATGTCAATATGTGGCGGTCAATTCAATTATCATGGAAACTGTCCATTGGAATATCTGTGGAGACATGTCTGTGGAAACACCGTCAGTCTCCTGAGGCCTGTCGGTCACAGCCTTTCATCCTTTTACTCTATACATAGGACCTTGTGGGTTTGCCGTGTTAGTTTGTGTCACACGGCCAAAGTCTCCATTTGGAGAACTGTCTCACCTTGGTGAGGCCATTACTCTGCATCCAAATAGAACAGCAGAGGCAGCTCAAGTTTCAGCCATCCATTCCCCATCCCCTTCTACCCTGACTGGGCTGTCTCCTGGACTGGACTCCTCGTACCCCCTGCTCGCAAAACATGACATATTCTCTCCATGAGATGGTGATGAGGGTATTATGGTGCCATCGTATGTACCTCAATATATCTGAGCAGAAGGCAATGTGGCGACTCACGGGCAACTGATAGCCCGTGACAGCGGGGGGGGGGGGGGGGGGTTGCCAGCGCCTTGTCCACAGACTGGGAAACAGTGTGAACCTGATATCAATCAAAGTCACATTGAAAACAATCAGCTGATATGATATACCTTGAGCAGGCCTCGGGAGGGCCAGGAGGAAGAGGGTTTCTGACGCACAGCCATCAGGCTTGATGGGAGATCCATTATCCCATCTCTCCTTCAGGGGATGTCACCTGCCGTTTTACACGACTCAATGTATTGATCATCCTGCACCACACGGAGACCAAAATCAGCCCAAGGTGACACCCAGAATGACACTTGAGAAACGCAACTCCCTTTTTGTTCTGATACTTTGAATGCTCGCTCAATGGAGCTAATCTTATCCCTGTACCAAAGAAATCACGGTTGGGATGTCTTCTGCCAAGTCTTAATGACTTGTTAGCTTCTGGTGAGAGGTTTGGAAAGGGGTGGGGGGTGGGGGGGGGGGGGGGGGGGGGGGGGGGGGGGGGGCTCATCGTTGGCTCTGGGGATGATCGTTAAGACACAGGGTAATATTTTCTCCATTCTATTAGTCATGTTTGTTTATCAACATCACAATATGTCAAGGTGATTTTGGAACATGCTGAATATGTCATGGTATTCTGGTTCCCATCACTTGGAATGCTGATTTAAAGGTTTAAAAATACTCAATAATCTCGCTCCCTCCCCCTAGGGCATTGTACCTAAATAGAAACTTTGCACCTCAATCTCCTAAAAACAAACGCCGGACCGGCTGACATCTTTAATTTTGCCTCCGTATGCTATTTTTTTTCTCAACACAGCTGACACACATCGTCTTGATTTAGGAAGTAAATGAGCCCTTTGCGAAATGTATGGTAAGAATCGAACGGCCTCTGTGAAATCCATAATTAATGTGGTCACATTTACCGCAGGAAGTGGAAACCTGAGGTTGCTCGTTCTCCTCCTCTTTCTCTACAGGAAAATCTGACTAACTTGGGAAGTAACCCAATAACTCCTCAGAGAACTGCGGAAGCTGTGAAAGCATGTATCAACCGTAGAATCAAAACGATCAAACCTCCGCCACTACGGGTCTGACAGCTGCCCAATGTAATTAGTCATCAAAACGGTTCATTCCAACAGCAACCAACATTGATAAAAATACAAATCAGCACTTTGTCATGATGCTGCCTCTGTGCTCCATGCTCTGCATGACTCAGATTGCATTTGCTTGTGTCATAAACCAGAATACAAATAACACTGGAGAACAAAACCAAAATTACCTGTTAGATCAGATTAGCTACTGAGCTACATTTTGTTTGTGTATTGCTCAACTGTGGTAGCAAACGTGATATTGAAAAATAAACAAAAAGTAAACAAAAAGCCTGCACCTGTTGAATAGTTAATAGCATATATCATTGTGGCAATCAGGTGTCTCATGGTTCCAAGAGGAATCCCTTTCTCTGATATTCTGATGACAAAGAATGCCCCATCGAAGCCTATTCATCCTGAGTGGATGAGAGAGGAAGATAAATGAAATCAGTGTTCGCTCTGCTGCCGAGCTCTCAGAGCTGAAATTATCCAGTTCGGCGGGGCACAGGTGGTGATTTACCTAACTTGATTTAGTCATTAAGACCCTCTGGTTGTGTTCCTGGCACTGCCCGTCAGGCTAAAGAGAAAGCTGTGCCTAAGATCAACAGTGGCTCACCACTTAGCCCAGTGAACCCACTCCATAACCTTCATGCCCTGAATATCTGAAAGACTGTCACTACCAGTTAATATGTCCCCGATACGACGTTATCAACTATGCAAATGGTGCATACAGTGCGAAGCTCGGAATTAATACATGATAAGTAGCTTTTTGTGTCCTGTTTGGTGAAACCTTTTAAACACCATTAAACTCTAATGGAGAGCTAATGCACTTACCGCCACCCCTGAGTTAATTAACCTTGACAGAAATGTGCGTAACATTATTTAGTTGTTTAATTTTAACCAAGGTGTTTTCTATCGCTAAGGTATGACATGAAATCCAAAACGGGTTTCCGGAGGATTCTCGGACCTTTATCCAAGGTGCCACTCTACGTATGTTTGCTCGCAGGGTGTGCTGTAGCACTCCGTCACACAGCCGACTTTGACACTGCGACGAGTAGACGGGCGAGCTAACATACCCTTGGCGTGCGGAAAACCACCTCACCCATGTCCCTCTGAGCGGGCATGGTTTTATATTTGGCCCCCTAAGAATGTGTTGACAAATCAACTTAGCCTAATGGCACAAAACTGGATAATGCCAGCCACAACGACAGCATGAAGGAGACAAGGAGAGAAAATAGACAATCATATCCCAATGTAAGATGACACAGGGCTCATTTTCTTTGGAGGTGAGAAATACTCAGGGCCTAGTTGTTAAATGGGCCTGGCACTTAAGACCTCGAGGGTGAGGCAATTCATATCTGACCTTTGTGTTTCATACCTCTCTCACTCTTTGTTGGCCACGCACGATTTCATGCTCCTTGTATTTATAAAACTGAACTAAAGCACTAAATAATAGCATACTTGGTCTAGTGATCTGACCTGATTTGATCTTATCTATCTGAAATCGGAATAGCAATAGCTCCAGAAACCATTCAAGGCCATTTTACAGTGCTGTTCTTAAGAACGTTGGAATAAATTTCTAAATAATTTCAGAACCGTCCATTCCTATAAACAGACATTGAGATCACAAAATGTTGTAAGTAAAAGGGATCCCAAATATTTCCTTTACTATATCTGTTGTGGATATGTGGAGCTACAATATTCTGGTGGAGGATGGCAGATTTTCAATATATAAAGTATTGATGCATAGTTTTGTTTTGGAAGGCAGATTTTCAATATATAAAGTTTAAAAACAACACTATGCATCAATACTTGATATATTGAAAATCTGCCATCCCCCACCAGAATAGTGTAGATATGTTTATGTAATATAGTTTGGGTGATTCTAGGTTGTTTCCTAACTGGAGTGCTTGTCGAGGTTATGGATCGCAGTCTCTTTCCCCCAGAATGGCTCATGCTGCTTTTGATAGGACTGAATTCTCCTATTCGCGGAGAGTGGCTTGGCTGTGATATTCTTGTGTGACTTTGTGACTTAATGGGATAAGAATTACCGAGCCCTTGTGAGTGATCTATTATTTCCTTCACTCCTGTTGGGAGCTGGCTTACCTGTGGGCAGCCCTCCGCCATAATGCCCCTGTCACTCACAACAATGATTCAATTTACTCTCAATTCAGCCTGTCTAAATTCCTATGGGGATGAACTGGATCACAAAGTCAAAACAGAGAAAGAAAGAGAAAAGGCTGGGTCAAAATGGGTTTCATTGGGTCATCTGTGGAACCGGTCTTTGTTGAAAGGAATAAGACAGCACATGCAGGAAAGAAGAATCCTTGGGGGTCCTATGAAATTTGAAGGCAGGCCATTCTCATTCGGTCTGTTCATCTCTTAATAGGGGCCTATTATGCTTTTTGGGGTTTTCCCTTTCCTCTAGTATGTTCAAAAAGGTTTGAAAAGTTACAAAGCCCATAGTTCACGCCAAATGGAGCAATTCTCTCACAGAAAACATTGCCCCTGAACGGCCTGAAACGCGTCGTTTGCAGTCCACTGTTTTCTTCCGTAACTTATCTACGTCACTAAGTCCACACATTTGCATAATGCCCACCTAGCGGCTAGTTTGACACATCCTCAAACAGAGCCAGTCAGAGCGGAGGCCAGGAATTTTGGATAGTGGTTTTTGCCATGTTGAGAAAATGCTGTTTTTGTCAGTGCAAAGGCAAATTCCCTTTGTTTGGCCAGCTGACCAATCAGAGCAGACTGGGCTTGTCGGGAGTGGGGCCTTAAAGAGACAGGAGCTAAAACGGAGCATTTTAGACAGAGGGTGATAGAGGTGCTGCAGACCCAGGCAGTCTGGAAAATGTTTTTATTGTTTTTTTAACAATAAAACGCGTAAACCTATTCTAGTAGAACTCCTAAATAAAGGAATGAACCTGAAAATTTGCATAATAGGACCCCTTTAACACCAACATGGGGGTGTGCCAGGCATTGAGTTGTGCTACATGTTTTAAAGTCCCTGTTGCCCCCCATGATCGCTGTATTTAAGATACGTACCTAAAGTGGTTGAAGGTGTGTCAGTGTGGATGGTAAACTGAGGCAGCCCGTGGCTGGGGGACACCAATAGAAGCCCATATTAAGAAATAGACCTGGGCCGTCAAGATTTATTTTTCCACGAAACACAATTCATAATTAATACTATTCATTCATTTTTCAGTGTGATGGTATGTGGTTGCATTAATTCCATTGCCACAGTCATGTTACACACTTGTCCTTGCCTGCAAAATTGTTGGGGTTTTTTGGTGCTAAACCTGATGCAGAAGCTCCTTAAAGTGTGTATGTAGGCAACACTACAAATAAGATCTTCATCAGAATAACAAAAAAAAAAACTGTTTCAAAATCCTATCCAGTAGGTTAAAGACTTAGAATTGCAATGCCACCAGTGTAATGGTTTGCCCTTTCAAAGAACAGGCGGGGGAGTGGATGAAATGAGGATGCACAATACCCCCACCCCAACCCCCGCTCTTAATTCATAGAGCATAGTGAAATCTTTTCTAATGTTACTGCTGCCAATCTTCAAGACTAAGATGAACTTTTTAACTCTTTCTTCAAGAGGAATGTGGTAAATGTTGCAGCGAAGTGTAAAACGACGCAGCAGACGCAACCAATGGTTTTCATCGGCATAGATAAATCAAGATGGAGATTTCTATGTTACAGGCATGAAATGGTGTAGTGTATTGCGATTGTTCTCAATACTCAATAGTTATATCAAACTAAGGAGTGTCATCCATAAACCTGTTGACCTTAGGCGCAACACACGGTGGGAACAGTATGATGCTTATTTATACCAGGCCGGTAGGTTCCTTTCTCAGAGTGGCAATTGTCATAGTAATAATAATAATAATAGTAATTCATTTTATTTAGTTCTTAGCGCTTTTCTCGAGACTCAAAGCGCTTTACACATTGTAGCCTCTGTTAAGATGTCAACTGTAAAACAAAATATAGATAAAAGGTTTATTTTACTTTTCACGGCATGTACAGTACCTCTTTACAATAAGTCAATCAATTCACCGACCCATCTGCAACCGCAATAGGGTTGGATATTGCCTAATAAAATGGAATATAATTGATAACCCAATAAATCAAACTTAATACAGGTTTCAGCAGATGTAACATTTACAGTATGGGAAACAGTATTATGCATGCCTTTGGATCAACCTAAGAGTTCTCATAGGTAAAGCCACAAATAAATTAACTCTACTGGTAATATGCTAAATAATAGTGCTGATGGAACTCATCCAAATAAAGTGAACCCTAGCAGATATACTCAACATCAAGGAAACCTTTCCTTCTGGCACCATTTTACTTACCCCTGATACCTTTAGATCCGTCACAACAAGGCCCCTGTGAACATCAAAGTCTAGTGGGGACTTAGGGGCCATTAAAAAAGATTTAGTCCAAGTGTGCGCTGTGGGCAAAGACCATGAACTGCAATCATTTTGTGTTTATAATCCCGAGGTTGAGATTTTCTCATTTTGCTCTCAGCAGATGAGTGAAAGGAGACCTTGGAGAGCCCGGCGCTGTAATTAGCCAGTCACTGGTATCAATCACAGGGCTGTGGCAGCCTCATTTTTTATCATCAATTACCTTGAACATTTTGGACGCTGATCAGACGTGGCCTGTCTTAAACCCACTACTGAGCTGTCATTGACGCTAATGGAATTTTAAATCTTCCCTCACGGTGGAGTTCTACTTAAGTGCAAGTCCCAATTAAGGAGAGGGTAATTTAGCTAATCTCCAAGGAGGCAACGATAGGCTGCAATCAATATCAAAAAGTGTGGCTTGCTTTCGCAGGAGTGAGCAATTTGCCTGCTCTTGAGACAAGCTAGGTTGGCACTTTTAGGTCCAAAGACATTTGACAGGTTATCCTAGAAGGTTACAGTTGATTTGTCACAGAGAAATGCTCTCTTTGATGTGGTTTAGACCAACAATCCCATCCCATAAAATATTAGCCCACCTGTAAACATTTTTGTAATCCATATTATGGCAAAATAGATAGTAATGGAGAATATTCTAGGAGGCATATAAAATGCATGGTCCATAATTACTCTCCTTCTCACAATAATGAGATCAAATCATTACCTTTAAACCATAAAGAAGAACATCGTATTTCAACCCCAATTCTGCTCAATTTGACATAGAATCCTTCTGACTCTCATGTTTGAATAATTTCCCCTCACCCAGCAGTATTAGATCAGTTTAATCAATAGTCTCAGACAACAAGATGAATTATAAATATGCTCTGGCTCTCTCCCTCCCTCCCTCCCTCCCTCTCTGTCTCTCTTTCTCTCTCTCTCTCTTTCTCTCTCCCTCTCGTCACTCCCTCTCAGCTCTTCTCTCTCTCTCTCTCTCTCTCTCTCTCTCTCTCTCTCTCTCTCTCTATCACATTCAATCATTGCTTGAACAGTTTTTCACGATTGTTAAAACACTAAATCCCATTCTCTGAACCAAATTATCAGAGGCCTAAACCCATTTGTCAAATCATTCACCCTTTTGGCAAGACCTTAAACAAGTTCAGACATTGTTTAGACACAATTTAGCAATACTCTTATTACTCTCTAAAACACAATTCACACTGTGATTCACTAGTGTAGCAAAATGGTAAACACTAGCGTCAAAAGTTAAACACAACTTCAACGCAGTTGTCATCGTTTAAACCCAACGACTCAAAATACTTCACACTTGTTTTAAATGATGTGATCAAGCCAATTGTAATAGAGAGAATACAGTTTTTCACTATTGCTAAAACACATTTCTTGAAACCTTGACCCATTTTCTCAAAACATAAAACACAAATCCAAATATTCAATAACAGTCATTTCTGATGAAATTCAGGCCACTGTGAAAGACGTGATGTTGAGGCAGAATTACAGTAATGTCTCATTGACTTTGATTTTGCAGTTGCAAAATTGTTTGGAATGTACTATAATGTGCTATTCATTAACTGTAGTTTTCTTGTTCTTTGGGCTTACTGTTTTTGTTGCAAGAGCTTGCTGTACTTACAGTATACAATACAGTAAATTCACTGCACTAAGTTGTGATTACAATTATACTTTTGTTTTTTCAAAATGTATTTACTATATACAATAAAAAAAGAAAAGAAAAAGAAAAGAAAAACTTACGAACTACAAAAAACTAACTATATGCCCTGGACGCTATGTTCTCCATTTTCTGATTCTCTTTCTAAATGCTCTGTGTTTGCTATATTTTGACTGGCTGTTTATGATCTGAAAGAACTGTTTGATTTCTGCCAGGGGTTGTGTGAATTTAATTTGAATATTTGGATTTGTGCTTAAAGTTTTGAGAAAATGGGGCAAGGTTTAAAAATATGTGTTTTAACCATTGTGAAAAACTATAAACACATGTTGGCGCTGTCCTGCTTGACTGTGGCTCATAGAGTAAACCCTAGTTTGATTCCTCTAAGTGATATAAACATTCTCTATTACTGTAAGATAAACTAAAAGGACTATACTGTGCTATGCTCTTCAAGGTACCAATAAACTGTCAAGAAGGACTCTAGAACTATAAATATCCAGCAATGGCATTTATTCTCAGAGTAGAATCACTGTATCAGTTGTGACACCTGACCTAATTAATCCGAAATAGATGCATGGCAGACAGGAAATCTTAACTGGTGTGGTAAGGATGAATGGCATGCAAACTTTGTCGTTAATGCATTAGAATGGCCTTGTCACACAGATAAGTGCACACACACCCACACACCTAATAACGTAGACGGATGCATCCACAAATACACACACGCACAAACACACAAACACACACAAAGCTGTATCTCCTGAAGTTATGTGAACTAGTTAATTTGACCACGGTTACATGTGCGTTAATGTCAGCCACTCAAATATGCTCTCACTTAGTTAAGGTCAGTCCAGTCATTATCAAGTAAAGTCCCAGATAATTATTTTTACAACTGTGAAATTAATGATCTTATAGAACATTATGCTGATATTAATTACCACATTACTGAGTGGGGGCGTTTATGACGAAGTGTATTTACAGGGCTCCAGACTGCCTCCAATTTGGTGGCAAATGCTACCAAAAATCTGTCCACTGCCACTAAAAAAAATTATTGGAGGCAGTGCTGCCACTTGATGTTTGTTGGTGTTTTTTATATTATTAATAAAATCCTGTGGTTATATTTTAGTCAAACAGCTAGACGATTTGATGGTTGTTTGATTATTTAGTATCATCTTTTGAACTACCAACTGACAGCATTTCTTTCTTTGTCTCTCACGTGGTATAGTACACCAAAGCACCAATATTACCATAAAAAAATGGTACCTTGATTTCATATAAAATACCTAAAAAAAAGCTGCCACCAGTTCATGTGCTACTGCCACTAACTAAAACACTGGCAGCACTGCCACCAGTGTAAAATGTTGGTCTGGAGCCCCAATCTCTCTATCTGTAGGCCTATACACAAGAGAGAGTGTACACATACACACACTATATTCAAATAAAGTACAGTCACAACCAGAATAATGTTCACACTTAAAAATATTATGGGCTACGTATTTTTACATTTATTTGTTCATACTTGCAATGCAACTGGTTTCGCTGGTCGGAAGATTGCCGTCGACTAGCTAGAATATTGAACCAGTAGCCTCGCCTTGACACCACATCCTCCTTAGACCTCTATGTGTAAGTGCATCATTTACCAAGACCCCGGGTTATAAATGTAAGCGCCAGGATAATGCTGAAATCACAGTTCCATCTGCCGGAAGAATATCTCACGCTGTGACAGGCAGAGTTCCGAATATCCTCTCAACTGTGCTGAGTATCAGGTTATCAGCAGAACGGCAATCAATGCGGGAGAATTCCTCGCAGGTGGCCCGGAGGGGGGAAACGACCGGGTCTAAGATTTCTCTCCCCAGATATCGACGCTCACTAGGACTATCATAACCTCGAGTACTCTATAAATAGACTGCGGCTCTTACTTATGATTAAGATGTCAGGAGTGCCGAGGCCAAACCATGGTGTGACCCCTCTAAATTTAAATTAATGAGATATTTTTCTTTCCTCCGCGGCCCTCGAGGCCACATGATTATGCTAAGCTGTGCGGGTCCATCTGTGTCTATTCATTTTCATCTGACAGTAAGTAGGCAGGCCACGTCCTAGCTGCACACTGTCCACATTAGAGCTCCTCATGCCAAGGTTCAGCAGTCCTTAAAATGTTCACGGCCCAATTAACAAGTTGGCATTTGTTGAAAGGGTTACCCAAGTTAAGGATATAATCTGTTCGTAGGATAAACAATATTGATAAATGATCTTATTTACATGACAAATGTTACAGGACTTCACAGTAAACAGATATAGGCATTGTTAAAAAGTATATTTTCTCCCTGGGTAATAATAATCTAGCGAGACATTAGAACTGTCTTTACAGTTCTCAGAGGTTCAATCTTGCAAACGGGTGTTCCATTGTAGGTTAATGAATAACTTTTATAGTAATTATTCAAATGTACAGGTTAAATAATTAAATCAGGGAAAGCAGTATGTCTAGTGAAGAAATGTTTTGTACAGACTTCTGTGAAGCTCTGATTGTGAGCTACCTGGCTGATGCAGACATCACAAATCAACGCCTGCATGATGTGTTACTCAACCAGCACTCAAGGAAGTGACATCATAAATTCAACCCGTGGTACAGGCAGCCTCATAAACTTCTCCATTTGTCTTTATGGAGCATTGGTTATTAAAGAGAAGACTTTTTCCCATAAAGACATCCATGTCACTCGAATAAATTACAGAGCATTCCACAGAAAAGTTTTGGAGAGTGAAATCCACACAAAAGGAATGTCATTCCTTGAATACCTCCTGCATGTGCTTCAGTTTACAGTATTTCAATTTAAATAGGTTACAATTGAGGTTCCTTGATATGGAATATGAGGGCATTGCCAGAAATGTTCTTGTAAATACCAATGTTGAAAATAGCATTATCACTCAAAGAAACTGTTTACAGAACCAACATAGATTTTCACACTCACAGAATGGAACAACTGTCCTCTAGTTTGTGTGGTAGCAGATTCTGGTGTCATTTAAAATGCAGCAAATCATCCATTTCTGATGGAACTACAACACCGGCGGGTTTTTCTGCTGACTGTGCACGTCCTTTTGGTAAATCGTATATAGTATGGCCGTAATAGCCACAGCACAAAATTTTATCCATCTAAGTGTCCATTTGAAAGCTTTCCTAGTGTATTTTTTTTCCACCTAAAAGTTGGTGGTTTCTTGGATCACTGTAAAAGAAGAGTGATGCGGTCTGTTTGTTCATGTTGTCCCATTTTACCGTTGCACAGTTTTCTAGCTAGAGTACATCCTGCACAGATGAAATCAAATACCTTGTTCATGATGACCTGATTGATATCACTTGAGCCGTTTGAACGGTGGAATTTACATTGCTAAAATATTTGTAGAGGAAAGGATGTAAACCATATTACCATTATGGTTTCCCTGTTTGATGTACATATGGGCAACTGTGCAGTCATCCGGTACTAAAGCTTGGCTCTCTATTGATTTATCAACACACATATCACTCCAATAAAGAGATCCACAAAAATACAGAGAGAGAGAGAGAGGAGAGAGAGAGAGAGAGAGAGAGAAAAAGAGAGACAGAGAGAGAGGAGAGAGAGAGGGGGGGGGGGGAGAGAGAGGGAGAGAGCTGTGGTTCAACCTGTGGGTGAAGCCTCTCTTTCAAGCACGGCAATAGGTCTTGTCAGCTCCGGTTTCTATGCGAAGGAAATTCTCGGGCAAGGTGCACTAACAGCCAGCACGGGGGCCACACCATTTCCATCTCTGTTTAGCCTCAGTTTTCATCTTTCTAGAAGGGTGACGAGGGAAGGAGAAACATCCATACAAGGAGGGGATCATTTGATTAAGCGTCAAAGGTTGAAGCGGTGCCATTCGTTGCGGACGGGAGAAGGAGAGGGCACAGAGGGTACAGCCAATCCGATCACTAAACAGAGCTGTGACAAATAGCTCTGACAAGCCTGTCAGTGGAGCAGGCATGGGGCCATGGTGTCTGAAACTGAATGGAGACACGCAGGGCCCTGCGTGACAAATCGCCTCACACTGACAATCTGTTTCTTCCCAGAAACTTTCAGCTGTCAAAGAATGCGGAGCAAATGCCAAAGGATGACTGAAACATGCATGTTTTATTAGTTTACCCTTTCTTCCCCTACATTTTATATGAATTCCTTTCGTTAACCACATAGCAGTGCCATGAGAAGTTTTGCTTTGTGCTTTCTTTGTCTGTTCCTTACAGCAATGTTAAATAATATTCTTACCCTCCTCCTTACTACATTGTAAAAAATGTGAGGTTGATATTAAAGGGCATCAACGCCGATAAAAGCTGTCCTTTCTTGATCCTTGGCAATTTTGATTGAAAATGCCAAATACATTAACTTCACGTAAGACTGGACAGCGATGATAAAATTGTTGACAAGGCTTCATTTGTATTATACAAAGTAACCTTTTCTTTTTAATCACTTTAAAAAGTTTGATTTGAGGAATGCATCCAGTTTGCATAAAAAGACACTTGCCACTGTGAAAAAACGACATTTTGCTTCGACACCCCTCATACAATTTCAAACCTATCTGTACTAAAGCATGAATAATTGTAAGCCTAAAATCGATATTCTACTCTAATCCTGAAAAGTAGTCATTTTACAGCAGTGGAATGCCGTTGAGTCTAACAACGTTGAGTACATTCAAATTGTCTTAATTGATCAAGTAGGCAGTGGTACTATAGTCTTAACCTTTCTCCTAAACTATGTATACTCTCCATGACGTCAGAATAAATACTAGAGAGAATCAACTATGTGACACCGACAAACAGCATTGACCATACATTGTACCACTATTCCTTCACCAACTAACCCTTAACCACCCCATGAGAAACACATGTAATGAGATGTAACAGAGATTCTACAGATTGTCTCGAGGGTTGCACGTAAAATCATGATTTTGCTGAAAACTTCCTCGGAAAATGTTTGAGTACATATCGAGCATGACAGAAAGAAAGAAGATGTGCAAAAAAATAACTGTGACTTGATGAAACAGTTAAAGTTTGACCTTTTAGTCAAAGAGATAATGCTAAATCACTCATTTAATGAACACCAGGGACCTTGCTTGACTTTTCCCCTGGCCCAGAGTGTAGGGCTCTTGAGATACTCATAAACACATAGGGGACCGTCTTTAAGTGCTGCAAGATAACCACAACTTGAATGTAGGTCACATTTGCATATGATTTTGCCTATTGACTTCTAACCCCAACTAAGATAGCTCTGAGACACATATATATTCACCCTGACAGCTGTAACATTGTTCAGCCAGCCGTTGGAAGTGCCACACATCTCATTTTAGCTTTTGTCACTTAGACTGCGGCTCACCCTTTCCCCAAATGGCTATTCTTACACCAGGGTGAGAAAATTCACACAAACAATGCTGACAGAAACACCCCCAAAAATATATAAATAAATAAAGAAGAAGAATAACAAGTGGCCGAGGACTTGAATGACTCTGCCTCAAATAAGAACAAATTGACAATGCAGATTTTTTTACAGTTTTTCACGATTGCTTAAACACTAAATCCCATTCTCTGAACCACATCATCAGTGGCCTAAATCCATTTGTCAAATCATTAACCCTTCTGTCAAAACCTTAAACAAGTTTAGGTAGTTAGACACAATTAGCAAAACCCTTTTCACTCTCTATAACACAATTCACGCTGTGATTCACTGGTGTGGCAAAATGGTAAACACTAGTGTCAAAAGTTAAACACAACTTCAACACAGTTGTCAATGTTTAAACACAACGACTCAAGATACTTCACACTTGTTTCAAATTATGTGATCAAGCCAATTGTATAAGACAGAATACAGTTTTTCACAATTGCAAAACATATTTCTTCAAACCACCCATTTTCTCAAAACTTACACGTAAAACAAATCCAAATCTTCAAAAACAATAATTTCTGATGAAATTCAATGGTCTCCTGAAGGATCACAACCCTACTGGAAATTCGGGCGACTGTGAAAGACGTGATGCTGAGGCAGAATTACAGTAATCTCTCATTGACTTTGATTTTGCATTTGCAAAATTGTTTGGAGTGTACTGTAATGTGTTATTCATTTACTGTAGATTTCTTTGTGCTTTGGGTTTACTGTATTTTTTAGCAAGAGCTGAATATACAGACATTCAATACTGTATTACGTGCATGCAATACTTTCAGTATACAATACAATAAATTCACTGCACTAAGTTGTGACAACTATTATACTTTTGTTTTTGCAAAATGTGTTTAATATATGCACAAAAAAAAAGAAAAACTTACTAACTACAAAAAACGAACTATATGCCCTGGATGCTGTGTTCTCCATTTCCTGATGTAGTGTCTAATAAATGCTCTGTGTTTGTTATAATTTGACTGGCTGTGTTTACGATATGAAATAATTGTTTGATTCCTGCCAGAAGAGTCAGGGGTTATGTGAATGTAGTTTGAATATTTGGATTTGTGTTTAAGTTTTGAGAAAATGGGGCAAGGTTTCAAAAAATGGGTTTTAACAATTATGAAAAACTGTAAACATTATATTTTGAATGTGAAATTATAGTTTGTTTGTTCACCTGTCCTTATTTTACAGTAATACGTTGTCATGAGCTATGCATTGCGACAATCAGGGTACTTTCAAAATATATACAGTACATGTAGACTGTGAGGCCAGGGACAACTGGGCCAAGGATAATGGTGTCTCATGTTAACAAACATTTCTGAGTGTGGTATTGAAACACAGAAGCAGGAACCAAGTTCATCAGAGGACACAAAATACTTTTTTGTGTTTGTTTCAATAGACAGCTCTTTCTTAATGTAACAAAAAGGTATCTTCCCCACTGGATCAGAGGGAAATACGCAGTAAATCCCCTTTTTTGGAGAGAGCCGGGAAGGAAGAAAATACATACAGAAAGAAAAGAAGAACGTACAGGAAGGAAACCCACTTGAAAACTTCAATGATGGACAGTGTTTGCTCTCAACCCATATTTCTTCTGAACATGAAAATGAATATTTTTTTCAATGTGCTCACTTTGGATTATTGCATCGGGGATATTGTAATGCTACAGTCTGTATATTTAGAAAATTGGGTCGCAACTCAGCAATGCAGCCTTTTCACTAAGGCATTGAAGAGCAGAGAAAAGCAATTTGGGCTGCTGGATATCTTTTTAAAAAATCTTACAAGATGAGTTTGTCTAGAAATAGGTTGGGCAAAGGTAGGAGGATGGGATCTGTTTAGTATGTACTTGAGTGCGTCTATGTGAGTGAGTGACTGGCTGCAGACTGAACACCAGACAACCAAGGTGACATCTTTTTTTTTAAGAAACATGCCTTACAGCTACAAATTGTGGACGACATCCACACACTATCCGTACATGACAGCTTAAACTGTGCACAAATAAACAAATTGAATCGGAATTTGATTGCACTGGTATCAATCTTCAGTGTACTATACGTTCATAATACCGTACAATTTGTTGAATGTGGTTTTATTTTATATACCATACATAATGTATATATGTTTACAGACAGAATACAATTTAAATCTCGGACAGTTATTTTTCTCCTAGAAAAGATCAATAGAGTTTAGGATAAGATCGAGAGGCAAACTGTCTTATGCATAATAGTCTTTAAGAATAATGTGAGAAATGAATGGCCAATGTTCCCTGGCACAAAAACAAAATCTTTATGTGAGGTGAAAAGGCTACACTTATATGCACTAGCTTTTAAGAAGCATTGATTCCAATGGCTCCAATGTCTCCGTGCCTCAGGTACATTTCGATAATTGACCTACAATAGACACCGTGAGGTCATCTCTATTATTACAACCCACATTCAGCGATAAATGACCTCAAACCCATTAGGAATATATGTGTGCTCTGCTCACACACGCTGTCGCTCTCGACGGTATTTAGCCAAAGTGATTCATTTGGTTGGGGCTCCCCTCTGCGTCCCCTCTGGCTCCATCGCCATGTGAAGTCCTTGGTGAGAGTTTTTTTATTGTGGCGAGCAGATGTGGCTCCTGATGAAATTCTATGCAAGCCTACGCTTGCCTTTCTCTGCATCACTTCTGCGCGTAATGTTTTTTTCACTTCAAAAGACTAAGCAACAAATGTATCTCTTCATTTTCCGCACAACTCATCCCTCACAATGATGCCAAGCTTTGAATGTTTAAATGGCATGGAGGCCTTTATGAGGTTGAGCTCAGTGTGTTAAGTATAGTCTGCTGAAGTCTCTGAGCTGCTCTTGGTCTATACATGTATTGGCCAGTTTACATGACTCTAAAACCTCATGTAATAAATGATGACCCCTGGCGGTCTATAACATGGTGGGTTCTGCGTTGACCTGTAGGGGCTAAGACACCCCCTTACCTCGGAATGAATATCCATTCACCACGTCATAGGCCCATCCCTGCTCTGAGTGTCATGTGCTTTGCTACCAATGGAGTCATTGAGTATATTTGGCATATAAAAGACACGGGCTCATCATTAAAAAACCATGTAAGGCCTATAAAGCTGAAGAGAGGTGATTTCATGCTTGGCTGCGCTGTTTCGCAGGGTGCCCAATCCTCCCACTCACACCTCAACTCCCCCTCATCGGATGCCGACGCCCTTGGTTCTACCTCCCAAGTGCGAGGCGCGGCGGGATGAATGTGGTGTCTGAGCTAATGGAGCAGGGAGAACACAGGCTGGTTGTGAGGAGAGGGAGGTGTAGTACAGACCAGGGTGCTCTTGAAGCTTCGCTGTGCAGCCCCCCCCCCCCCCCCCCCCCCACTGCGCGCTATTGAGGCCAGCAGCACACTGCTTCGGGGAGCGGGGATCACTCAAGCTAATATTTTGGACAAAGTCCTTATCGAGAACTGTAGCGGAAATATTCCCCATCACCACCCTTGGCCACTGCCTTCAAGATGCTCTTGTTTTGTGGAAGCTTACTTATCATAACGACAGATCAACTAGTTTCGGAAAATATGCTGTGAAACCGCTGCCATGCTCTTAATGACACTAAATGTGCCAGAGATCCAATAAAGAACATCTGGGGCTCCATAATCATAAAAAACATTTTCCCTCTGATTAATGTGGTATTCTTAGGCTCGTGGCTGTACTTAGCAGACCACCACGCGAGATGTTCTATCAACTATGCATGACTTGACCTTAATGGGTTTTTTCACTGGGAGGCTTGGACTGGTTATTAGGGAGCCAGCTCATGTGGATCAACCTCGTCCCCTTGGGAGGAGAATTACACTGGTTCAGAGGGAAACCACAGAACTGTGTAAGCAGAGAGAGAGAGAAAGCAGTAACATCTGCACACACACATTTTGGTCATGAAAGTGCCATCCACAGAATTTGTGAATAAATTCAAAATTCCCCTCATATGTCATCTCTTCTTCTCCCCTCCAACGTGACCAAATAGCTCTGAGCTATGTCCATGACTTCCACGTGACAAACCCCCCCCACAAATACTCACCTTTACTATTCCTTAATTGTATTCCAGCATCTCATACTAAAGTAAAAGATTGGTTTGTCGATTAGTCATATTTCCAAATTACAGTTTTTGACCAAGGCTACGGATGACACCCATAATTCATTGAGCGATTAAGATCATTGTTTGAATGAGATAAGTAGTGCCTTAGCCTGTTTAAAATGCTGGCCATAATTCTCATACCAGCATGATCATCAGTGTCTGCTTGCCCTGTTCCACTCACATTGGTAAATAAATAGACAATATAGCAATGTGTTCAATTAATTTTCACCTCCAGCTGTGTTCTCTAATTGGAATAATCAGCCGAAAGGTTATCAACACTCCATGAGGAAACAATATTCAAGCCCTTACCTGAATCTGCGCCCGCCCCCTTTAATTATTAACTCACCTTGAACACCTGGCTACATGTTTCATGGGTGCGTGTGTATGTGTGTCTTGTGAGTGAGCGTGTAAAGAGTTCTACTTGGGGCAATGCTAAATATAGTCTTTTGCGTTTCCTCTCAAACCGCTCACAGGTGCTCAGTAACAGAACGGTGTTTGTTGTGCCCTGTGGATTGTCATCGACTGACGCGTCCGCCAAGCGAAGAGATAGTTGCATGATAGAATGAACAGACATTTGATGTTTAATGAATAGACACCAAAAAGAAAAAAGAAAAAGAAAAAATGAGGTTCAGCGTTTATGGAACGGCCGGGGTCTGAGCTCAATTGCGTTACATGATATAGAAGGAGAGCTTACAGGCGTCGTCTTGCCCACTGTAATTATGCATGGCAGGGGTGCCAATGCATTTAAAGCAGCCACATTATTACAACTGACACCAGCCTCATCTCCACATCACCTATTCAAAGGGAGGCCATTTTCCAAGGGTTCCCCAGATAGTTGTCAATTTTATGCAAAATGGAAAAGTCATTCAGTTCAGCCAGGCTTAAATTGATACCTCCAAGTCATAGGCTAGATAGTAATTTGAACGCTCAGAATAAAGTATGGGGGGCTGGTTTCATATTGCTGTGGTGACAAAACAGTCAAGGAAAAGTACACGTTTCTCCGAAGGTTTGTCTCTCTGAGAGGGGGCATAGGATGTGTTCTAAAAGGCCTCCCTGTCACAGCAAGCTTTGACACAAACGTCCTGCTTGGCTTTTACTGAGCCATTTGTCCCACTTTAACATTCCCCACACTTTTATGTATGTCACTCTGTTGGCTAAAAGCGTCCATTAAGCCAGAGACAAGAGACACTCTTTGGAAGGATCATCACAATTGGCGATATGTGTGGCGTTTGCCGACCCGTTTATTCTATGTCGATGGACTTGGCTTGAAGACAGGCACATCACAAACAAACAAATCATGTAGACCATCCAACGAATTGCTCATCTAGGTCAATCAATCATATTAACTACGTGATGTTATGCGCTCTCTGAAACACCTCTAATTGAACCATAAGCAGTATTCATATATTTTTTATGTTTATTTATGCTTAAGTGTTTATACCTAAGAGGGAAGAGCCCTTTCAATCGGGGAAAACGGTCTTAACACTAACACTGCCTGTTGAGGAACATGTGAGGTACAGTCTGGTCAATACTGCTGTAGCAAAACAAAAACAAAGCTGCCAGGGATTCGCTTACATAATAACTGGATTTAAAAAAGATATCAACATGTGTCAGCTGCTTAAATAAGAAAAACAGGCCTGAAAAGAGGTGGCACAGCTTACCATGCATGTGCCCTTTGGTGTGATTTATTAGTTAGTGTCCAACCTCACGGTAGCCATATTTGAAAGGCATATGTTGGCCACGGTCTGCTATCGATTTCTCTCCAGTTAAATGGATGGCTTTGTTTAGCAGTGAAAAAGTGAGCTATTGTACTACCCCTACCATGCTGCTTAATAGTCCCAAATCTATATTTCATTAAAATGATGACACATAGGACCCTAGCCCTCTCCTAAGTCTTGTTCTATTGATTCGAGGCAGTTTGGGGCTTGTAGTGAATAATACATTGTCCCAGGGCTGCTGGCACTCTGCTAGAAAAGTCACCTTCCATTAGGTTTATAATGAACAAGAGGAATTACAACACTGGGGAATTTAAGGTCGCCTAACTCGATATCTAGACGGTCACACAATGCATCATAGGCCTCCACACACTAGACAGACATGTGTTGAATAAATACTATCTAGGACGGTATTCCTGTACACAGTTGCGAGGGAAACAGGAGAATCTATCTCACTTAGCGGGTCGTATTTTTCCCATCTTCTGTAGAAAACAAACACACTTGGCAATCGATTGTATTCTCTTTCCCCATTTCTCTCCCTCTCTCTTTCTGTGCTGCTCTTTCTCCCTCTTATATTTACCTCTCTTGCAGATGGTCATTACGTTTGGAATTAGGATTATCAGAATCTCACTCGAAAAGTAAAACCACCAACAGCCAAATACGGTTTTCCCTATTTTGTGTTCCATATGGAGTCCGCTAAAAGAAAGATCCTAATCGAATCATCCGTGAACAGAGACACAGTGCAATACAACAATGACCTTTACTGCCCACAAGCCTCATATGTTGGAAGATGCAGGGCTGCACTTCAAACTGCTTGTTTTTACCCTTTCTTGTTTTCACTCAATTAAACCCCGACGAGGGCCCTTGGAGCTCTGAGGTGGGAGACACAAGGTGTTGGTAATGGGAACCCGCCGTGGTTATGATAAACACTGGCCAATCTTTCTGTCTCCCGGGGGTAAACACATTTGACATTTAGTGTTGACCTTATACTATCCATTATGGTAGGTGTTGTCTGACACAGACGGATAGGGGCGCAAATTCTCTGTAGGCATCATATAGAATGTCACCAGTTAGCAAGGTGTCCTTGCTAGGGCTGGGCTTCTTCACATATTCCCATATCAATGGGGCTGTCATACAGGAAGAAATGTCATGTCTCTCTTTCCTAAGACTAACTGACTTCGTCACTGTAAGACTCCCTGAGCTTATCACTCATAGTTCAGATCCGCCATTGATGTCCTGTAGTAAAATATCAAGCACAGCATTTGAGTGGGCTAGGCCCTCGCTGTTTATGCCCTGTTGGCCGCTCAGCTGACCGGTTGGGTGTCCCTCACAGTGGGTGAACCCTCTGCCGCTGTACGTAGAGCCTGGGCTGCCTGGCAGCACGTGACAGAGCGGCTGTTTCCCCTGGCCCACAGCTTTGATTAGAGAACCAAAAACAAAACGATTCAGATTAAACAGGTGCAACACGACAGCTTCCTGTGCATATATGCATTTTGATTATGGGCAAACATTGCCCTCCTTTGGCCCCCATTATGCAAATGGAGGGTTGTGTTTTTACGGTGGCGAAGAAGGGCTGAGGGGGATTTGCTTGCAGGAAGATTTTGTGCTGCCTGGCAGTCATATGCTGTTGATTAACAGTCTAATGGACAGGCAACAGAGTGGGGTGAAGTCATTTTATACCAATCACTATTCATTACTTAATGAGATCTGATGACTCGGGGCTCTCTAAAACTCATGCGGCTGTGAAAGGTAGCAGTCGGTGAGTCGTAATAAAGAATCATATAATTATTTACCTCTTTAAGGTTAACAGGACCCAAAACCATCATTGCCAGACGTCCAGGGCAAATACGGGGCATTTTGTACAACAAAGGCTTAATTCATCAGGACCTAATTATGTTTTGCTTTTTCAATATAGACCGTCCAAAGAACTCAAATTTGTTCATCTTGCCAGTTGGAGCAATGCATAATTGAATTTGACAAGGTGAAGTGTGACCTAAAATGTATTCATTAAAAACAATGTATTAAAATATGCTCAAACCCTGTTTGACAAAATGCCAATGACTAAGGGAAAAACAAAACAATTTGTTGACGACGGAAACTAATTAAACCCTAAGATTT
Organism: Galaxias olidus; assembly: GCA_026901105.3. Classification (NCBI taxonomy): domain Eukaryota; kingdom Metazoa; phylum Chordata; class Actinopteri; order Galaxiiformes; family Galaxiidae; genus Galaxias; species Galaxias olidus. The sequence continues at coordinate 180,429 of JAPMUY010003159.1, forward strand.
AATCCCCGATAAGATTTGTTTTTTTGGGGGGGGCTTTGCGTTAAATATAAACATACGATTTAATTTCTCGCTCTTTTGGTTATTACCTTCAATGTCTTGCATTGTTTGATCATTCTAATGCCCTTTAGTAAACCTCTTACCGCCAGTAGGGCAATAGGAATGAATGTAAAATCTCCAACTGGTCAGTGAACAATTCAAAGTATGCATTGAACCAATTACCCACTGGCTAGCCCTGACAGCCGCCATTCACCTCCCCCATGTTCTCCTGACTAATTGACACTTCCCGAAACACCTTCCGGACCACCCCCTGGCCAAAGCGCCTGAGATTTAAAAGGTCCAGCCTTTTTGCCCTCTGCTGGAGCCACCTGAGAGTAGTCACTGAAGGACCGCGTGTCATCCAGTCCAAATTGCCTGATCTTTATCCTTTACTGGCCGGCAGGGGGCCACTAGGCATGCTGGGAAATTAAAATGTTCATGCAAATGTGATGCGTGGCTGACATGCTGTATGGATTGACAAGAGGTCATGCTGGCTCTGTCCCTGTGGTTAGACTGCTCTATGAGAGTGTGAGTGGCGCATAGGCCATTAAAGTAGCCTCTGGTTGCACAGTGTGGCAGAGAGGGAGAGGAGGAGGATGTGGAGGAGGTGGAGACGGGGGAGGAACTAGGAGCAGAAGAGAAGCTGATCCACTGGGAAAGTAGTTGTTTGTGCTTGACATAACTATGCAACCTTGCCTCTGTGGAGGAAGACAATATTGTCAGATGATCTGATCCATAGGGTTCTAAAAGCTATTGTTGATGTAAAAATTCAATTAAATCTTCCTGAACAAGTGCTGTATGTTTGAGGTCATCTCAGCATTCTCTCTATTTCTCTCATTGCTTTTTCTCGTTTCTCCCATTCTGTGTGTGTGTGTCTGTATGTCTACGTGTGCATGCATGTGCGTGTGCGTCTGAGTGTCTTACTTTGTGTTACGGTATGAGTCATATTCTGGAGTCTTTGCCAGATGACCTAACCAATGCCCAGTATTTCACTGTGGGAGGCAAATTGTTCGCCCACACTCGATTGATTTTGCCCATCACAGTAGTCCCGTTGCAGGCAAAGTAAACCTGATTCAAGCAGACCTATTATCAGACCCCAAAGACTCCATAAGACGGTTGTTTCCTCCAAACGTACTTTGAGTGTGGTGGTGATAGGTGTTATGCCCACTGAGCGTTGGCAGCTGTCTTTCAGCCTTGGATGGAGGGGCATTTGGACTCCATGAAGACCTGAAGCTGAGGGACTAGAGGTATTATTAGCTTGGACTTAAGATTTGGTCCGTGTGTATTGAGGAATCAGTGGGGCTGGGGTGTGGGAGTGACCCACACACTTATTGTGCGCTGACCTGTCTTGAACGTCAACATCAACTCTGAACCAGGTGGGCGCTACACATTAGCGACCAAACTGTGAGCCTGTCCCCCCCCCTACAGTGTAAAGCACTTTGGGTGTCTATTAAAGCACTGTGTCAAATTGAATTATTATTATTATTATTATGATTATTATGACTTAGGGTCCCTTGAAGAACACATCACGCCAGCTAACAATGGCCCACTTTAAACGGTGCTCAGTATAACTTATATACAACCCCGCGTTTCAACTTCCAACAAAAGCAACCGGTAACATCGCGTTCAAATGTTGTATCTTAGTTCGAGTCTGTCCAAAATACAAAAGTATGCTGATGCATTCACAAGTTAGGGCTATAAAAACTGTAAGGCATTGCTCCATTTCAGGCCAACTGGCTTGAGAACTTGCTGAACTTTTACTTCTCTTCGATTTTGTTTTAGTATGTGTCATTTTCTGGGCTTCGCTCTGGTCAGCCTGTTGAAAGCATATTTATTAATCGCAGGTGTGCGGGCCTCAAAGCACACTACTAGCCGTGTTTCCAACCTGTGAGAGGACCTTTTCAATTAAAGCTGCCTCCTGCCTCCTTTTGCTTTGGCTTCCCGTGCTCATGAATCGGCTGTAACCTTTTGATCATGTTCCTCAAGCAATTCACCTCGCAGGGCTCTTTGACCAACTCTTATTTTTTTGCATTCTCACTTTCCCTGTCTATGAAGACCCCACTCTGAGAAAATCTTGGGCTCGAAAAGGATAATGAAGACAGAGCACAATGGGCAGCGGGCCGTATCCGACTTCTCACATCTCACAGAATACCGGCTAATGTGGCCTACTGTGATATGTCTGCCAGGAAATGCAGAAGTCCCCCCGCCCCCCCCCCCACCCCCCTTCCTTTCCAGACTCCACAGGTACAGGCTGACTGTGAGACACCGTGGTTTGGAGAGCTTCAGTGAGGCCTGAAAGGGAGCAGGGGCTCTTCATTCTGCTGATGTTTTTTGTTCCCTTCATCCTTCAGAAAGTATTGTTTCCTCCCACTGCCCTGGTGGGGAGCTATCAGAGCTCCCCTCACTGAGACATGGGAAGGCTACGGCAAGCCATTAAAGAATCATCAGCACTTCCACAAGGTGCCCAGTCCTATTGAGCAGTGCTTAGTCAGGAAAGCAACAACAACAGTTTTGCTGGTGACCCATATGAATAGAAAATGGCTGTCTAATTTTTTTTATTGAACAGAAAGTGTGTAAAAAATAATTGGCGGATGGGGACATTTGAAGACCAAAAAGGACGTTCTTATTAAAGTAATGCCTAGTACATGTTGCTGCCTAGCCTTGGCGCATCTGCAGATGATTAAATGGCTCAGTAGTTTTAAAAGTTAGCAGTAAATCACATTATTTCTATTAATAAAATTCTGCAAAGAGGTCTATATCTCGGTTAAAGGAATGCGATGAATACTCTTACCCCCAAGTCTTTCAATTCTGAAATGTAATCAAACTGCCAATTAACTGTATTGGCAGGGGAGGTGACGTGGTTAGAAGTGATGAATTTGAGTTGTTCTTCCCCTTCTTCAATTAAAGTGTTGGAAAAGTAAAGCCACATGAGAATGACCTTCATTTTCAAATTAGTTCATTAACTTTAAATGTATAGTGTGGGTGCCTAATTGTTTACCTGCACATCTGCAGCCTAAACGCTCAATTTAAAAGCACCAATTAGCGCACAACGTCCTAATCAGAAGGTCCTGTCAGAGAAAACGGATGTTTCGTTTCGCTGCCGGGGAAAGGGACATATCTTAATGTCGCTTTCTCTCCCTGCTCTTTCTCTATCTCCCGTTCTGTCTTTCCCTGCCTCTCAGCTACCTGGGGCTGGCCTCCAAGGCCCTTTAAGCTGTAATAGGAACAGCGCAGGTGGCACGCATAAATGACTTTACACTTCCACGGTTTCGCACTGCCCGGGGTGAGAAAGGGGGGGATGGCAGGGAGGGACACAGCAAACAAGAGGACGACAAATGTCGTGCCGGGGAAGGGAGTCGTCTGGTTCCAGCTTTCTCATGCTGTACGTGGGGCTGAAGACGAGGATCACAGGGCCTGTCCCCCACAGGGTGTTCTGGTATTCTGAACCCTGCTGCACCAGCACCACCCAAACCCACCTTTTTATTCTACCGCCTTCAGAGGTGGAACCAGCGATGTGCTGAGAAATGGAATCACATTTACCGCTGGCAAAGTAAAAAATATCAGTGAGAGATGTTTTTTCCAATGTCACATTTGGAGGGGTTTCAAAAGCACACTGTATGCACTTGTCACAGAGTGGATAATCCAGAGTTTTTGTGGGATCAAGGTTAATCTGTCGCCAAAGAGGAAAATGGAGTCCTACAATATCAAGACATTTTGGCCTGAGAGGACAGCGGTGTCGTTTTCATCCATGCAGCATATTTATTCCATAAAGCGGACGTAATGACAAAGTGAGACGTATGCATATTCTAAGTGAATGCATGCATGTACTTTGCTGTATGCATTCTCTATGACAAAATGGACCTTTGTGGGGATCATACATCATTACATGGGATTACAGTTTCTTGCATGCTGGGATCACTCAGGATTACTGGCGAGATTACTTCATATTTAAAACCCCTGTGCCAGATTTTCCCTTTATCTCTTATATCCGACAGCCGTGAGTAAGAAACTGAAACCCTTCAATGAACTGGTGCTGTATTCAGAATTCACTGCAATTTTCAGAGCTTGGCCGAATCGAGTCCAACAGATCATCCCATGTCCGCTGAGACAGACAGTGGGTTGATTAAAGGGGGTGGGTAGTAGCCGTCCAGTCTAACTGATAAGTCAAACAAAGCAAATTGGTTAGGGTATGGTTTAGCATGGAGAATATGACATGGCTTCGTGTCTTTTACAATAGCCCTGTTCGTGTTCTTGTCTAACTGTCATTTCCGTATTGACACATTACATGAATCAAAATGTCATGTGCTCTTTAGAGTAGGTAATCACTGTAAATGTGGAGTGTGTCCTTTGGCCAAGTGTTCATTGCAATGGTATATATATATATATATATCCATGACGCCATTGTTAAAGTCTGTGTAGGAAAATATTTTCATGTGTAAACATTTATGGAATTTAGCAAAGTCTAGTTTCTCTGCCTACCATCAGCCTCTCTCTCTCTCTTTCTTTCTCTCGCTCTCTCATTCTATCTCTCTCTCTCTCACTCCTCACACGTTACAGACGGTATAGCTCTGGTTTCAGAACCAACAATAGGGGTGTGTCCATCCAAGTACATTCATTGTCAATTGGCGGTTATAGCTGGGAATCGCACAGGATGCCAGGCCGCTATTAGCCGGCCGCGGAGTAGCTGGTAACCTTGGAGAAGGAGAACCATTGCTAAGGTTGTGGTGAAATTAAAGTTTAAGCAATCTTCTCAAGCAGGACTCCGCAAAGGCTGAAGGATATTCTGTTAGATATGGACTCTGACCTTTACTCCAGCTCCTGAACACCTTGAGCAGATTGAAAGTTTTCTCTAAGACCTCACCGTGAAGGGTACAGCTTGCAACATTTTTTTTGCCAGCGAAGGTGCTAAGTTAAATGTTAAATGTCTGTAGATCGATAACCGGATCTATTCCGCAGCAGTGCGTGAGTCTCTTCCCTTTCACCCCTCATTAGAGCTCTTTCTGACCTAAAGGCTTACTGTACATCACTTCACTGGGGTGGAGAGCGGACACAGTACTTTAAAAATGGCTCCAACATCCACATGAGCTATGGTTCACTCATCAAGCCAATGGTCAACAGATTTAAAGTGTGAACTTATTTTGACTGTAACCATTTGCACCAGTATATCTTTTATCACGTCACCATACTGACTCACACTCTTGCCAAGTTAGTTCAGTTTTCGCTGCACATTATAGAACTACAGCCGATACCTAAGCAGATAGTCATAGCTAAATTCTGCTTATTCTTTTGTGTAGAATTACCACTGAAAATGAGCAGTGCCTTCAGCACCATCTGCTGGAGAGTCTGGTAATTTCTGTTGAGTAACAAGACCAAAAACTATAGCTGGAGGTTCAGATATTAATTTGGGTTTCACTGAGTCAATGTTACAATTAACCCCTTTCAATGAATGACCGGATAATGATTCCCCGCCAATAATATCAGAGTGAAACCGTAGCTAAGGTATTATGTTCATCAGAGTAGATTTATAGGCCTATCTGACTAAAAGTTTTCAAAACAAATAACTGTGTCTTTCATGAGTGTATCATGTGAAATTACAGTGCAAACCATTCATAGACTTGAGCTATGAGTATCGTGTGGGTAAATGTGTGTTTACGTGTGTGTGTGTTTGTTTATGTCTGCGAAAAATAAATGGAAATGCTTTAATCTTTCTAATTATGGACGATGGCAAGCCTCCGTTATTCGAATTTCAAAAGGACTTTGCAGATAAATACTTCATCAGGGTACATCTAAAGGTGTTATCTGCAGGCTTTTGACACGCACAGAGGTATAAGACAAACTGATCAAACATGGCCTTCTTCAGTGTCGCAGAATTTGCTTGTTTGTGTGTGCCTCTCTATGAATTTGAAGTAACTGTACAAACCTGCGGATCCAAAATAACGACCAATGAAAGGAGGATATCAGCGCGGGACACACATCCCCATGTTCCCCTATGACACATCTTCACCCCTGTATCTTTGTAGTAGTAATTGTGAGATTCTCCTCATCAGTGCCACCGGAGATAATGAGACCTTGTGAGATCGTATTACCTTCCTCACCGACAGATTCATGCGGCAGTAATTATTCCCACAGGCGACTTGCTTATTGACAACGCCTGCTCAAAGGATCACTCTGGGACTAATGATCTCCCCCTCCACTAGGCAAACAATGGAACGAACACCGTTCCAATCAGCCAAAAGTGATGGATTTAATGACAAAATAATTTTTCCTTCCTATATGGCGTGGAAGCAACGGCACATGCACAATGAGATGAATTCTCGATAGAGAGGTTTTTGTCGTGAAAAAGAGCTGTAAGTACGAGGCTATGTCGTTTGACTGGGAAAAGTATTTGGTAATAAGTGAAGGAGACTGGCAAATCACTTTTCAGAGTCACGTTCCCTCATCAGCTTGCTGGGGCTGGGAGCGGTTTCCTTAGAGCTGGGGTAGGTGGAGGGGGGCACTAAGGTTATTGATTTGTAGTTGGAGAGCAGACACGGTCACACTGGGATTCCAACGAGCCTCTGTTGGATCATGAGTGCAACACTCTCTGACAAATGAACAGGAGAAATGGAGAGAAATCAGCCAAATCAAAAAAGACTATAGGTGGTTGTGGCGTAGATTTATGGCTTCAAAGTACCCCAAATCAGGAAGTCATAAATTGAGGCAATTGAAATGGGGCCTCAGAAGGGAATTGGTGCAATGATTTGTTTAGGCGTTTGCCACCGACTCACAGGACAAACAGTGAGTGATTGTGGTCCCACAACAGAGGTCGTTAATAGAATATACAGGGGCAGGAGTTAAAGGCCGTGACGAATATGTCTTTGTGGACGTTTACTTCAGGCTTGTTCGACTGGAACCATGCAGCCAGCTCAAACAAGAAGACAAAGGTTATGCCCTTTCTCTACTTCGAGTCAGGAGAGAGGTCAGACATATCACAAGGAAAGTCTTCTTAGGCCCCTATAATAATTATCATAGAGAGCTGAATATCCACATTTGCTTTCCGTTATCTATCAGGCAGTAAATTTATCAGATCTTTGAATCGTTCCCAGTTTGTCACAGTTTGCTCACAGAGACTTGGTCACACTTTTGATTGGAGTTGTATGGCCTAACTTTTGATAGTGCCGGGTCAAAGGTTATTTGTCGGGACGAAAAGCGATAAAATGTTGTTTCCTATTCTATTTAGCAGGTAGTTTTGCAAACACTTTTGACAGTTTAATGTTGTTGTTTTTTCAATAAGGAATACTGCAGGCTTGGTAAATTGCTTCAACAGTATATGTCTGGCTACTCCTGATACTGTGGCCCGCTTTCTGTGCTATAATGAAGATACCAAGTAGTGTTTGTATGTACATCCTGTATCATTTCAACTGTCTAAGCATACTGATTTCTGCAATTATGTTCAATAAACTAAGTTGGAACTAATGCCTGACAGCTGAACAAGTCAATCAGTATTCTACTATTACAGAACTCAATCTATACTGGTCTTTGTAATAAAACCTTGCAACATTTGACTAATGGAATCAAGGCTCTTAACAAAGAGAGACGAAACTTCTGTGCTGACATCAATACATAGGCGGCTCAAAAATCTCCTAAAAACTCTCAGACATTTTGCTCGATCTAGATGCTTTTATGGTAATTATTGGTCTGTTGTTAGATCTTAAATTTGTGGAATGATTAAATCTGCTATTCTCGTTTGTTTATTATTGCATTGTTTTTAAGGAATAATTTGTTGTAATTGTGTTTTTAATAAAGGTTTAGTATCAATAAAACATTTGTTGTATTATTGTGTTAAACAAACAATCAAAATCTCATTATGGAAAAGAGACATTATTTTATTGTAATATTGTACAGACATTTGTTCATCATAGTACTGTGTAATATACTGTTTGTATTTATATTATTACATGGGACACAAGCTACCAAGGAATACAATCAGCAGACATAGAAAAATATTAGAGTAGTATTGGCACAAAAGAAGTTCTATTTACTGCACTTTACATATTATACTTTAGCAAAATAAATACATGAATAAATACATGTCACTCACAGTAATCAAATTATTTTGTTCTTTTTTTTTACATTCACAGCAAACTGCTGGAATTGTGTCAGATTCCAGCACAACATCATGATAAAAGGGTTTGGGTTACTTCCACAAACAGACACTAAAGGAAACACGGTGACTGACACCATGACACACCTCCCATCCATATCCACACCTCATATTGCATTCACCCTGGGAAATAAATAATCAGGAAAACAAAGTAAAAAAATAAGTTACAAAAAAAGTTCAATTCAGATGTCTCTATTTCTACTTAAAAGGGTCAAACATGAATTTCACATTACTACAACTTACGCTAGATATCTTGCTTTAAAAAAATGCTATTTCTGGTCAGCTTCAGCACTAGCAGTCATGGCTTCTATAAACATCTTCTGAAATGTGTCTTGATAATGGGGAACAATAAATAAATAAATAAACAACAGTTTTTACAGTTACTCATCCAAATCCACTTATGTCCTTGGCAAAATGGAGAAAAAAAAGCATGACCTCAATGCATCAACCATCTTTGCTCCACATCACTGCTCTGTGTGACCCTTTGGGTAAACAAATGAGAGCCCTGTGGGGGGAAAGTAAACAAGTGAAATCCTCATTTCAGGAGGGGGGGGGGGGGGGGGGGGATGATGAATGATGCCTGGCAGCTCCCACAGATTGCTTACGCAGCTGTACAGACTGGTGAACGATCTCCCACATCCTAAAGGGGGCCATTTAATTAGAGTCAATCACGGTGACACGGTGCTTACCATGAGGCGCCAGAGCAAACAGAGGATCCCCACACAGAGAAGAGCACTTTCAGGTGTCACCTTTTGTACTCAAGGACGGCGGGCTTGATGACAACACAATACTGGCAAGAAGGCTGGGCCGACAAGACAGCGGAGGTCAACCTTTTACAAGTGGCGCAAGAGACATTGTTGAAAAGTTAACCCCGCCAGCAGGCAACGACAAGACGCGCACGAAACACAGAACAAAGACATTGTTTCAACTTGGTAAAGCTAGCGGTAGTTGTTTCAAGGTCAACAATAAAGTGCACTTGTTGATCAAACCAGTTTAAAGGACAAGTATCGCTTTCTCTATTACATAACATGAGTTATACAGATGCACAGCACTGATAAATATGTTACCTCCCAGTGATAATGATGTACCATAAAAATACAGTAGTTAGGTACTATATCATTTTTGACCAAATCATGATCCAGCGTATAAAAGAGAAAACTGTTTTCCTAGTAAATACTGTCAAATATCCAGCCGTCATTCCTACATGCATACACTTTGCATTACAATTCAGTCTACATCTCTTTGCAAGAATGCAAATATGCGGGTGACAGATGTACTTTCTAATCTGCTTCTCCAAATGAAGCAGATGATTCAATAAACCAACAAAAAATAACGTTAATGTTAATAAAATATGTCCCCCGAAAGGTGAATGTCACTACCTTGGCAACAGCTCTTTTTGTATCTAATAGGCTACCTTATATAAATATGTAAACATGAAGGGCTCTGGACAGGAAGCCTAGGAGGTGAGCTAGTCCCCACATGTTGCTGAAAGGTGGTCCTTGTTACATTGCTCATGCAATGGTAAAAACAAGGCAGATGGCAAAACATTCATAGGGTCCGATGGAGAAGCCGTTTAGTGACACCGTGGAACCTACAGCACGGTCAGATGATCCTGTATATGTCGACAATGAAAAGGATGCATTGGATCAAACGGGATCCAAATTGAAGGACTCTCCGTTTTGTACTCTACAGAGTTGAATAATACCAGCTTTCTTAGTCTTCTGTTTGGTTTCGAACCATTTGAAAGTGTAATGCTATCCTAGCACAGCAGCTGGGATCTACTCTATAAGCCGTGGTTTTGCTGTCATTGCATATCACAAAGGCATCCTATGGTTTGTGAATTGTCAATTGTGCTCACCTAATGTAGAACAACCTGACTGTAAATGCTTCACACACCTGACAAATTTTAGATACGTAATATATCAACACAAAGTACATAAATCAGGACTGCCTTCACTGTGTTACTTCTATACACGATATCTCTGGTTAGGACTTTTTGATATGTACTGTCAGCACATTTGATACAATTTACAAGGCAAAGGCCCAATGAAAGATGAAAAATTCAAGGTTTATGAATACATGAAATTATAAAATGGGTCAAAACATTAAAACATTTTTGTTAAAGTGAATATCCATAGAGTGAAATAATATCTTTCAGTGAATTTAAAACGGAAATGAAAAAAATCCTAACAAAGGAGAAACATTCTCAGCAGCTACAATATCTCTGTTTTTTTCAGATTATCATTGCTTGAAACCTTCAAGTATCATCTACTTCGTACCCGTGAACTTGAAGTCACCATATTCAAACATACAATAATTGGCTTGAATACTAAAATGCTCTTGACCATACATTTGGTAGTTCTTTGGGTCAAAGGGTGTTTTATAAGGCCTACATAACATCTACTCCTCCCTAACATCGTATATGCTTCAGAATGTTGCTACCACTGACATCGCTAAGCATCTAACTGCCCCTGTTGCTTTCCATATCAAACCATAAAAGGTTTTACCCGCTGGACCTTGACGCGGTATACGTGTGTGTTACGTAGGCCCTATCTCAGCCTCTTTAACAATAGGGAATATACATACTTTATTCACACTATACAAAACGGATTAAGCCCCCGTCCACTGGACACATCCTCAGCGGGCCACAACATTTTGTAGGGCCATGGCGAGCTCTACTTGAAGTAGTTGAGGCCGGCCACCAGGAAGAACTTCTCCAGGAAGAGCTCCGAGTCGAGCACGGCGATGTGGGCGGCGCGGCCGATCAGCGTGTTGGCCGTGTTGGGCAGAGCGTGGAATACGTTCTGGCGGATGAGCCGGCAGTCCTTGGCCCCCACCAGAGGCTGCAGCAGGTTGTTGATCATCTCCGTGTACACGGGCCCTGCAACACACACACCGTTTGTTAAGGGGGGGGTCGATATTACAGACTAAATATGATCCCCAGGCAGTTTCCTCGTTCCTCAATTCATATTGACAGAACAATGAGGGTCTCAGTGCGGACTGACAGACACGCTAAGGGGAATAACGTGAGATAGGACTTTGGTCCAGAAGGTGAGGGTGTGTGTGGGCTCCTGACCTGTGGTCCTGTCTTTGAGGGCCGTGCGGCACATCTCGATCCGCGCCGAGTGGAAGGGAACGTAGCGATCCTGTGGCGAGGCCACCAACACCACATTCTTGAAGAACTGGAGCCCTGGAACGGTGGTAAAAAAAAAACACATTGTGTGAGTCGTGTGTGTGTGCGTGTGTGTGTGATAGAGAGAGAGAAGTAAACAGGGAGTAGGGGCGTGCGAGTGAGACCCAACTAGAGAGAGAGAGACTGTGTTGTGTGTATCACAAAGGGCTATCATCTTATTCTGACAGGCTTCAGCTGATACGGCTATGATTTCCTTGTGTCGCCTGTCAGCGTGCCTTTTAAGAGAGAGCACACTGGTGGGTTTTTAATGACAGGTTTTGGATCATTTTGTCAGCCTCACAGCTCTGAGCGGGGAGAAAAAGAAGAAAAAACAACTCTTCAGGCTTATCTGCTTCAAGTCGCAGTGACAAACGCTTTATTCCACTCAAACAGTGTGGGGGGTGGGGGGCGCCTCGCCAAAACTAGCTAGTTGTAGCTCGGGTGTCAGCCCGTCGACGCGCATAAGAACTCCGCTAAAACAGACAAGAGTGACAAAATATCCATGAATATTTGATTTGGACTGCGTCTCCCCCGTAATAGTCAGCGACAGACCCCGCTGCCGAGTCGAGTCATTGTGTTCATTTTGATCCCCCTCCCTCCACCCTGGCTCAGCGAGCGAGTACCTGGTTTCTGACTCAGGAGATAGAGGAATGTCTTCCGCGGGTCGCCGTGATCCCTGAAGGTAAGCTGCAGCAGGGAGCCCGACTTCTTCAGCTTCTGCATCAGCCACAGACCTGGAGGGGAGGAAGCGTTCCCACATGACACCGTCGCACGCTCAGCCCAGCTCTTTGAAGCCACAGGACATATTAGAACAGATTATAATTGGCTGTAAGGCTGCCGAACCCTACACGCCCTCCGCCCACCGACCCTCCCTCCTCTTATCTCTGTGTAGTGCGATGTGGTACAACGTCATGGGACAACAGGGGCTCGTCTGCGTGCGCTAGTGGTCCGACCCCCCCCCCTCTCTCACCTGTGCTGACCAGGGTGCTGCTGTTGTACAGCGTCCCCAAGTGCGGGCCGGACAGTGACAGGAAGGTGTGCAGCCGGCGCAGATAGCAGCGGAAGCGCGGCCGCGTCAACACCGAGCGGATGATGACGTTCCCCAGGGAGTGGCCGATGAAGCTGAGGAGGAGGCGGCACAGGGAGAGAGAAAAATAAACACACACACACTCACACACAGGGAGAAGTAGACAGAGTTATCCTATCTCCCCGCTCAGGATGAGCTGAGTGGGTGGCTGGAGCCTCGCGCCTAGCGCCTGCCATACCACAGCACCACAGTGGTGCTATTTATAGCAGGCAGCCCAACAAAAAAAACATCACCTTGACTTCCCCGCCGCTTGTGTAACACTCCAAGGACAAAGTTAGGGAGCAGAGTCGTTGTTGGGCTGGTTGTCATCAGCGCTGTCGGAATGTTTTCCAGTAACCCCACCGGCAACTTGATCATGCAAATGAAGTAATCATGCCGGTGACGATGTCTAAGAGATATGCTTGTCTAAAACTTTGATTACCGCAGTGCCACAGTGAGTCTGTCCCTCAACATCCCTGTCTCTTTACAGCTCATTGACTGTAATATAGAGGTAATGGGGAAAGAACCAGCTGCTACAGTAGCACAGTGGAACGCTGTTTTCTCTCTCTCAGCAAAACAACATTAAAGACAGTTACCGCAAATAAACAGCTCGTCCGTCTGACTGACAAGGAAATGTCACATTGTTGACAGCTTATTGACAAGATGAGTCACTGTGTGGGAATCCTTTGAACCAAATGAACGGAATGAGTAGATGCAAAAATATATCACTTAAAAAATATACTAAGACAGCACGATGCGGCCTCTCATTTCAGTTACTGACAGTTGCTGGCAGTTGATAGACTCATCCACAAAAAGATTACAGATATTATTTTACCTCCAGTCCTCCACAGTTGTATAATTACAAGTTATCTGTCTCGGAAATTATTCCGCTATTGGCATGACAAAGAAATCTTTCGAAGTCAAACAAGGGGCAGAAACTGAACCACGTTTCATTGCTGCCATCTAGTGACTAAAAAGATGATTGCACACAGATCACAGATAACAGTGAACGCACCGCTTGGTACCTGGGTTATCTAGGCCATACCCAAATAAATGGAGTGGCATAATCAATGGTCAGTTACCTTTTTATATAAAGTATACCGTTTCTGAAACACACACCTTATTCTGCCAACCGTGAGGTTGTACAGCTGAATATGCTGGATGATCTCATCCAGGAGTCTGTCTGTCATGGTGTCAAAGTCTGCAAACGTGTCAGTCTGCAAGCAAATGAAGAGGGGTACAGAAGCGTGTCGGCATCCTTTAAATAGCTCAAGAGGAATTTAACACGTCTCTGTGCTTACGAAGTGCATGTTCAAATTACGGTCATGGCATGTTTTTTCCTAAATTAAATTCATTCAAAATTCTACCTGGTTTCTTTCGGACATGAGGAAGTCTAGTCTGGACCCCGGGAGCCCCAGTTCAATGAAGGTCTTCACCAGACGCAGGTCTGCACTGTTCCCTTAAGAACCCAAACGGGAATAACGCTACATTAGTATCTGTGGAATATTTAAACCTGTGACAATTGGCGTGCATCATAGACATTACAATACAGGAGATTTACATGAAACATGAAAGAAAAAACATTGTAGGTTTTGATGTAATTTTAAGATTTAACAAATCATTGGCCAACTATTTTTGGAACTCTACTCTGGACACTATCCTCTGGGGTAAAATGTTTTTGTCTTTGCAGAAACAGAGTGGTCAAAACACTGGATTAACGCTAGCACTGATTGGCCTTGTTTTGGAAATGGTTAAGTGTTATGTTAAGGCTCGATGTTATGATTTACCATGTACTCCCATATTATTTCATCAGGTATTCACAAGGTGCGTTCGAAATTTCTCAAGCTGCTGCTTGGCTTCAGTAATTGTAATAAGCCATGTTGATATGTTTCCCAAATGAGCTGTTACCACTCTATTATTTCAGTAGGTGCCCCTACCTGCTAGATTTACTTACGTTTCACAGGCTTGTAACACAATGCCTTTAGACGAGGGATTTAGACTAATGTGTATCAGTTGTATTCCAGCAAATGCTTTCATTGGTCTGTGGCGTGGACTCACCATCGAGGCCGTGGACACACACCACCAGGTGGATGCCGTCGTCAAACTCCTCGTCTTCCTCCTCGGGGGGGAAGTAGGGCAGGTCCGAGGCCAGCAGAGGAAGGTCGCTGTAGAGGGTGGCCTGGAAACAAAGCTCCCTCACCAGCTCCTCTTTGGACTTGTAGAAACTGGGACGGGGAGACAGGGAGGTGATGTTGTTGGACTATCGAAAACGGTAAACTATTCTCTTCCTAATATAGATCACGTAAGAACATGTACAGGTCAACGTGTGTCTAAGTCTTTCAATAGTTATATTAGAGTTAAATTATATTATAGAAATACACTATTTGTTCCTTCTTAATAATACCTATTTCCCCTCACCGAGTGAGAAGACAACTTACTATAGCATCCTCTCGTTGGTCTCTTCGTCCAGGCCCAGGCCGCTGGAGAACGAGGAGGAGGAGATGATGCCGAAGGAGCCCAGGGGCTGGTGGGTGATGGGGGAGGCGGCCTGGCGGGTGGACAGGCCCCCGACGGAGGGGGAGTCTCTCAGGACGGAGGAGAAGGGCAGGCAGGTGGGCGCGCAGGACATGTTCACTACCTCCGCCACCTTCTTGTTCATGAACGCCAGGCCCGAGCTGGGGATCTTGGCCTTGCTGGGACAGGCGAGGGGCTCCCTGTCATCGGCGGGCCGGGCCACGTCGTTGGCCGTGAGGCCTCGGAGCTCCTGGGGCCTCTGGGCGGTGGCATGGCTTTGGCTGGGCGCGTGGTGGAGGTCGGCGGGGTGCCCCTCCTCCTCCGTCGTGGAGGCCGGGCCCCGGAGGGGGGTCGGCGGCCGCTCCGGGCACCGCTGGTCCTCACGGTCGGGCATCTGGATCAGAGGGAGGCCTTGGCGCTCGTTCGCCCCCAGCTTACCCTCTCCCGCTGTGCCTCTGGGACCTGCTCCTCGGCTGCGGAGTACAGTCGCCCCTGCAGGGAGCCGTGAGCTGTGGCCTCCCAGGCTGTCGTCCTCCGACCCAGCAGCACTGCCACACACATCCCCGGCCCTGGCAGACTGCAGAAACAGTGCCGGACTCATATCCTGGGAGCATGGCTGACTCTCTAGCAGCGCTGCACTGTCAGATCCAACCTCCTCCGGGGGTACATTCACACCCTCAGTGTGAGCCAGGGCGGGGTCGTCTCCCTGGCCAGGCGGCCCCTCGGGCAGCTCTCCCTCCTGGATGTCCTCCAGGGAGGAGGAGTGGATCCCCGGGGTCAAAGGGGGGGTAGAGGGGCCCGGTGTGGCGGTGGGGTCTCCCTCCTCCAGCCGGCAGCCCCCGGCGGCCTCGCCCTCCGCGTCGGCCCCCAGCAGGCCAAAGGGCCCGTGCTCCCCAGCCTCGGCCTCCTCGGGGCTGCTGATCTGCGGGGCAGAGGCCGACTTGGTGAGCCGGCTAAGGCGGCGCTGCTGCTCGTCCTCTTCGTAGGGCAGGGAGCTGATGGAGGTGAGCGAGGCCTGGATGCCCGCGCCCCCCCCGCCACTGCTCTCCGTCTGCAGGCCCCCCTCCAGCGAGCTGCGGTGGGCGGGCCGTCGCGCCGCCAGCTCCAGGGGGGGCCTCCCGCGCAGCACGGCCTCCCCTGGCCAGGCCACCGAGCTGGGCTCGCTCTCGATGCCCGAGTCGGAGATGACGGAGGAGGAGCGCTTCATGACCTTGGAGCCGCCCAGGCCGCCGGTGCGGTGGGCCAGCTCCCTCAGGAGGGGAGGAGGCGTGACGGGCTGCTCCCTGTGGGGGGCTGGGGGGGTGGACAGGCGGCTGGGAGCGACGTCGTCCCCGTCCTCGTCCAGGGACTGGGTCAGTGGCATCGCCACGTCACACTCTTCCTCGCCAAAGTGACTCTCTCCAGGGATTGGCTGACTGAGACATTGGGGGATGTCGGGGTCTTCGTGGCCGGTGTCCGCTGCATCGTGAACGGGCGTCCCCTCTGTGCCGTGGGGAGTGTTGGAGTCCGTAGGGGGGTTGTGGTTCGAGTAGGGGACATGCGTTTCCTCTTCCCCGAACAAGCTGTTCTCAGCCTGGACCCGATCCCCTGGGTCCTGCCCTGGCTCCTGATCCAGGACCACCTCCTGGGTGCTCCGGATGCTGGGGCCCCTCCACCTGGGCTGTCCTATGAGGGAGACGTAGGTGGGGAGGTCCATGTAGTCGTTGCTGTTCTCCAGGGGTGCGGCCGGTGAGCTAGCCCTGTGGCCAGGCTCAGGACCCCCATTGGCAGAGCTGGATGCTGGGTCTATGAGGATCTGATCCATGGTGATGGGTGGCGTTGGCACATGTGATCCCCAGTCTAAAAACACAAAGTTAGTATTAAGGCACACTATCAAAGAATATCATTCATTGACTCAGATGCCTTAAGTTGGTAAATGGCAGTAAATCCATTTGAAGTAGTGATTGTAACAAATAACGTTTGAGGAATTGCCAATGATTGAAGTTGTGATATAAAAAGTAGGGAGGGAGAGAGGGAGGGAGGGAGGGAGGGAGGGTGGTGGGGGATTAAGTGAACGACCTTTCTGAGGACACTCTACATATCTGTCCTCAAAGATGATGGGCAGGCTGTTCCAGTCTCCGTCTATGTCCAGACACTCCACGGGTAATGGAGGCATCTTGGTCAGGTAGTCGGAGCTCCGCACTTCCGCCGCTACCTGCCCGTGCCTGTTGATCCTGCGTTAATACAAAATACCCTTAGTCACTCACTACAGTAATATGCTGTGTCCATACCAGAGAAACATACCCTAAACCACTCACAAACACTATACTTAACTCGGCTGCATAGTCATACTTACAATTCCTCTTGGAAAGACAAGGAGGTCTCCTTAGGGTGTTCAGTAAAGAAGTAGGCTTCTGAAAACCTCCTGACCTGACATGACAGGGAAAATGCAAACCAGACATTGTAATAGCTTCTCGTCAATTTGTGTCAAATTACTAATTAAAAGCTGGCTGACTAGAACAATAGAAAAGTAGTTTAATTAGTTTGTTTACTCAATGGATTTGTGTACTAAAGTACACGGCGCCTTCCCCCTTCCTTTCTTTCCCCCTGGCATTCTTAATGAGAAAGCATCACATTTGAAAGGCACCAACCATGACAGGCAACGCAGGAACACCACAATAATACCACCCCCCCCCCCCCCCCCCCAATTCCCATAACCCCCTGAACCACGATAATTACCACAATAGTGATAATTGAAAAAGGAACCATCTCGTGGGTGGAAGCATGACGATATGCCCCCTCAGTGTAACCGGGGGACGAAGACAAAAGCGTGTTCATTATTATCGGACGAGGCCGACGCCACGCTGTCAGACACACGAGAACCCGGAGACCGGCTGCGCTGAGGAGCACACTGCTATGGCGGCGACATGAATACGAATCGTATCGCGCCGACCACGCGGAGGATGGCGCGCGCCTCCCCGGCCAGGGTCTGGTCCGGCCCTCCACGGCGGTCTGCGGCGCTCTGCGGTCCCAGCTGTCACTTCAGTACACGCTCGGCGATATACATCAGTGTCAGAGCCGGCGGGGGACTCCAAAGAGTTCAAGGGCTTTGGTGGCGTACTCTCACGCACAATAGCTGCCATGCATAATTCATAAGCCCCGCCGAGACAATGGAACGTAGTAGAAGAGCAAATGAAGAGCGTCTCAGGGAACAGTCAACGTCTCGGCTGTCGCTTCGTTGCGGTGGTAAACAGGGCACTGCTTTATTTGAGCCATACATCTTTCAAGGAGCAGGGCTGTTTCCTATTTTCTCATTAAGCTGTCACACACAGAGCGTTTGAGACGGCGCTTCGGAACACTAAGCTAAAGACACATTGCATGACAGGTCGTGCAGCAAACATTTATCCTCGACAACGTCGCCAGTGTGCGTGACTGTGTGTGTTTTACTCTCTGCGAGGGAAAAAGAGAGACCGTGTGAGTGTGTGTGTGTTTGTCAGTGTGTGCAAGATTCAAAATGAGACCATGTGAGTGTGAGTGTGTGTGTGTGCATGTGCGTGTCAGTATGTGCCAGATACAAAGAGTGAGACAGTGTGTGTGTGTGTGTCTGCGTTGGTGAGTGTGTGTGTGTTTGTGTGTGTGTGTGTGTGTGCACGTTGGTGAGTGTGAGTGTGTGTGTGTGTGTGTGTGTGTGTGTGTGTGTGTGTGTGTGTGTGTGTGTGTGTGTGTGTGTGTGTGCGTCTCACCCTGAGCGTGTGGTGCTCCTGGGCCAGGTAGGCCAGGATGTGCGGGTTGGGCACGGCCGCCTCCAGGAAGCGGCTCCACAGAGCGCTCAGCTGGGAGCACAACTGGCTCACGTCCCGGCTGATCTGCTCCGCCACCTTCTCGTGGCCGCCTTGGAGCTGGTGGCAGAAATCAACACGACAGCCGTTTGGATTCCAGGATTTAGCCGTCCGCGTTCCTATATGCTACAGAGTTCAGAGGTCACCCCGGATAATTTTGAATGCCTACCAAGAGGTCACAGCTACCCACCTGCACTTCTGTGGTGAGCTGGTTCAGGGTCTCCTCCACAGGCAGTTCCTCTGTGGGAAGAGATGGGGGAGGTGTTAGTCAGCTGAGGGGACACTCGGGTTGGGTCTAGTACAGACTGTGGCACAGAGCTGCAGCGTTGGCCTCACCTATCTCCACCTGCTGCAGCTGGGGGATCTCCTTCATCAGCGCGGCGTAGTAGCTGCTCAGGCCTCTGTGGGCCACCAGCAGGAGGCGACAGAGTCTCCGGTGCCACGTGTGAGCCCTCTGCAGGCAGTTCTCACTGGGCACGTAAAAGCTCCCCTGTGGGGGAAGATGAAGGGAGCGTCAGCCGCGAGCCGGGACCCCGTTCGGCCCCACAGATAAGGGCCGCTCTGGCAGACGGCCGTGTCGGCGTGCTGGTGATTTAACGGCCTCTGCGGTGAGGACTGTGTGGAGCGCTTATTGGCCTATTACTGCTCAGCAACTGTTTAGTCTCGCCAAATGGGGATGAGATAAGGCATTTTAAGACGCGGGGGCCCCGCCGTGCACAGCGTGCCAAGCCGTAGTAAACGCAGATCGATACGAGTGAGGATGTGCCACGGCAGGAAGCTACCCCGCCATGTCCAATGACCTTTGACACAGCCTGAGGATAGGAGCCCCCCCCCTGGTCCTAGTCATCCCTCTGTTACTGGACTATTATAATGAGCATGTTAGACGATGGAGCAATTCAGACACGATAAAATAATGGACACAAAACACACTGGAATATTGAATTCATCTTAAATCAAAACGTTTTCACCAAATATTGAGATATCGTCCAACATTTAAATTAAGGCTAGTGGGGAAATACAAGTAAATATATCGAGCCCGTGTGTATAATAACAGGGTGAACTCCGAGAAGCTTTTTAATAACAGCAAAATGCTACCTGCGGCTGCAGCACTACTTCACTATATTGTAATCTCTAGCTGTGCAGTGAAGACCTTGTTTCCAGCAGAGGGCTCCCCAACGACAAACTGTCCTGCGTCCTTGTCACCTTAGCAGTTTGCGCAGACCTCTCCATACAGCCGCTACGTGACTGTGAATTCCCCATCTATCAGGGACATAACTTCACGTCGTGTCAATACTAGTATCCTATCTGCTGGTCCGTGACCCGGAGACTGCTGTCACCCTCCAGAGCGAGGAGGCGGGAGGACGGTCCCCTGGCTGGGATGTTTTGGTAGCGTCGGTGGGGCTAAACATTTAGTTTTAAAGGCATGTAATCCCTGTGTATCGGCGTATACTATCATTTGCTCCCGGTGCGCTGAGGCGCTGGCCCTATCATCACCGCTGAGCGCACTCTGTAATTGCCGCGCGTCGGGATCCCCACACCAGGAAGGAACATCTGTATGTTTACTTTCATAACTCTCCTCACCTTCACAAGAGGCCGGCCAGGTTTAGGCTCGGAGGGAAGGGACCTAAGCAAACTAGCATTGTTTTGACGAGGAACTATTCATTATTACGGAAAGAAAAACACAGCACCGCTTACAGACCAGGCCAAGGGACAGCCAGTCCTGTTTGTCCTCTGACTAACTTGTAGTTTCGCCATAGCCATATTTCATGCACAAAACCCTGTTTCAGTCGTGTGCAACACCCATTACCTTTGAAACCTTATGGGACTTAGACAGACATGCTGGGATGGACCCTTTGATAACACACTGTACCTGAAGGCTTCTGCAGTGCAGAATGCAGAAACCTAGTGCTGGGCAGTCCATCTGTTAAATCTGGGGCTATACTGTCACTCTCTAAGCCAGTTCAAAGGAAAGAATCTGAGGGGGCCTCACCTGTTAACTACACCGCACATTGTCCATTGTGCCCGCAGTGTTCACAAACACGGTTTGAAGCTGGGGAGCCCTATTGAGTTGCTAATAAATCGTTTTTTTTTGCAACACATCTCTGATATCATAGCAGCTCTTACAACCAATGCTTTTAGCGCACCGAGGCCCATTTCGTCCGAAACCACCGACCCCGACACCAAAAACCACAACTCAGCGGAACCCCGAGAGGAGTCCTCCATCACTTGACCCTGTAGCAACGGCGTCGTTAATGATGAAGGCAGAGCAGAGGGCAGGGGCTGAGAGGGGAAACGTGCCTGTGTGGAGGCCGCGGTGCTGTAACGGTGCCCCCAGGGCCCGGGGAGAGAGGCTCTAAATGAAACAGCCCCGCTCGCTGCACAGCGGCTCACCTGCAGCTACGTGGTGCTACGTGGCGGCCCCCAAAAGGGGAGCTCATTACGCCGATCAAACGCCGCCCCCCCGCCGAGCTAAACGCAGCGCTTATTAAAGTGCCCTGTGGGGGGGCGGGTGTAAAATCCAGGACCGGGGAGGAGGGGACTGGCGGGGCACACTGGGACCTTGTTAAGGTTTACA
This sequence comes from Galaxias olidus, assembly GCA_026901105.3. Taxonomy (NCBI): domain Eukaryota; kingdom Metazoa; phylum Chordata; class Actinopteri; order Galaxiiformes; family Galaxiidae; genus Galaxias; species Galaxias olidus. The sequence goes on from JAPMUY010003159.1 coordinate 201,753, forward strand.
GCCCAGTTTTAGGCGTCCACGCAGGCCACAGAGAGGCGTACGTCTGAGGAAACACCCCACAGTGGGAGTGCACTTTCAGCAGCACAAGGCTGTTCAAACAGGAAACGATAAGGGACAGCAGGAGGAAGTGAGAGGAGGGAGGGCATCACAACGGCCCTACTGACATAGGGTTGATCCAGGGCCGGGCCCTTTCCCCTCACCTCTGACGGGGCACGTGGCTACTCTAGCTGGGCACTCTCCTTCCCGGCACACCCAGAAAGCCGACAAGCCTCTCGGCAGAGGAGCGGGGATGGAGCAGCAAACCTCTTATCTGATCAGTGAGTCCCTACGGAGTCTCTCTCTCTCTCTCTGAGGGGCCAGCCCCTCGACCTACCCGCAACGGGCACGCCTTCTAATTGGACTCGCACGCGAGACGAACGAGTGTGTCGGCGCCCGGTGCCATCCCCCCCCACACACACAAGACCAGGCTCTGAAACGTCCCTCTCAGGCTCGTGGGTGCGTCGCGGCTCCAGCCTCATTAACCCCGCTGATTTCTGTGGGGAGTCAGAGCTAGTCCAGGGACCCTGAAAGCACACCGTTATCTGATGAGCCCCACTGCCTGATGAACACCAGCACTTAGCTCAATCCACTCGGCCCTGTTACACAGCCAAGAACGCCGTTACCCTCGCTGGACACTTGGCAGCGTGACATCCCCCTTTTGTATAAAGGGAGTCGGGGGCAGCAGGTTATTGTTAATGCGGGGCTCAACGCTCTGAACAATGGAAAGCCCTCCTCCGTGATTGGACTGAGCGGCTGTACCTCAGAGACGACGGGCTTGCAGTAGCCTGCCCCGAACACGAGGCTCTCTACAGACATGGCCGTCGGGTCGCTGCCACTCTCCGGGGAGCCCTTCCCCAGCCAGGAGCCCTTCCCTGTGCGGGCAAAGCTGCAGGAGGAAAAAGGAGGGAACGAACAAGAGGGAGAGAGAGAGAGTGTGAGGCCAGCAGAGAGAGAGAGAGAGAGAGAGAGAGAGAGAGAGAGAGAGAGAGAGAGAGAGAGAGAGAGAGAGAGAGAGAGAGAGAGAGAGAGAGAGAGAGAGAGAGAGAGAGAGAGAGAGAGAGAGAGAGAGAGAGAGAGAGAGAGGGGAGGCACAAAGTGAGAAAGGTATGCAGAGAAAGATGAAAGAGATTGAGCAAAATGCAAAGTACATGCAGAGTATCAGCACATCGAAGACAGAGACGAGAGAGAGAGAGAAGGGGGGGGGGTAGAAATGCGGGTCAAGGGAGTGTCGGCAAGACAGCGAAGGAAGAAAGAGAAAGGGACAGAGATGGAAAGTGGGAGAGAGAGCAGTTAGCTCCTAATGTAATCAATAACGCTCTGCCGTAATCAGTGTAATGGATGGCTGCACATTTGGGCCCAGGTATTGGCAGCTGGATTCATCAAGTAAGTGTTTGGAAAACTATTTATTCAAGGAGCTAGCGGACGCACACTTAGCCAAACCAAACCAAAATGAGGGGCAGAGAGAGGGGGAGAGAGAGAGAGAGAGAGACAGAGAAACAGAGAGAGAGAGAGAGAGAGAGAGAGAGAGAGAGAGAGAGAGAGAGAGAGAGAGAGAGAGAGAGAGAGAGAGAGAGAGAGAGAGAGAGAGAAGAGAGAGAGAGAGAGAGAGAGAGAGAGAGAGAGAGAGAGAGAGAGAGAGAGAGAGAGAGAGAGAGAGAGAGAGAGAGAGAGAGAGAGAGAAAGAGAGTGACCGTCACAGCTCCTGTAGGGGGTCTACCTGATGAGCGGCTGGTGCAGGGCCACCAGGGAGGCGTGGACGGACACGGAGATGACGGACAGGTGGAAGTAGTCGAACATGACGGGGACGTGGTGGTGGAGCCCCCTCCTGGGGTGGAAGTGGAGGCCCAGGGTCCGGCTGCTGATCACAGGGACGCTCACGATGTCAGCCAGCCTGGACCAAGAGCAGGAGACATCACTTACAAACACACTCAAAAAGGTCAACAAGACTTATAAAAAATATTTATTTCATCTATAGCTGGAAAATGATTTGGAAACAACATATAAATCATCTCCGCCACATAAAAAGCTGAGTCAGGCCGCTGTAGAAGAAACGGATGCACTATATTCATTACGCAAATAAACAAACACGCAAACACACACACACACATTCTATCTATATTGTCTTGGCAGCTGCCGTCTCTGGAGCGAGAACCAGATGGATTGTGGCAGCACGGGCCGTAAAACATGGCGGGGCAGTAAAACATGAAAGGTTTGAGCCAGGCAAGAGGACAGAGGGGAAAACGCGACAGGGCTCTGTGGCTACAGGCTACCACACTCTGTACCACACTCTGTACCACACTCTGTACCACACTCTGTACCACACTCTGTACCACATGCAGTACCACACTGTACCACACTCTGTACCACACTGTACCACACTCTGTACCACACTCTGTACCACACTCTGTACCAAACTCTGTACCACATGCAGTACCACACTGTACCACACTCTGTACCACACTCTGTACCACACTCTGTACCACACTGTACCACACTCTGTACCACACTCTGTACCACACTGTACCACACTCTGTACCACACTCTGTACCACACTGTACCACACTCTGTACCACACTCTGTACCACACTCTGTACCAAACTCTGTACCACACTCTGTACCACACTCTGTACCACACTCTGTACCACACTCTGTACCACACTCTGTACCACACTGTACCACACTCTGTACCACACTCTGTACCACACTGTACCACACTCTGTACCACACTCTGTACCACACTCTGTACCAAACTCTGTACCAAACTCTGTACCACATGCAGTACCACACTGTACCACACTCTGTACCACACTCTGTACCACACTCTGTACCACACTCTGTACCACACTCTGTACCACACTCTGTACCACACTCTGTACCACACTCTGTACCACATGCTGTACTAGGGATGGGCACGATTATTCGAATATTTGAAATGATGTGGGTATTCGAATATAGCTGCAGTTATTTATTTATGTTTTTGCCTAAAGTAAATTTAAATATTATTCATTAGCGATTTTGATTACATACTGTTCATAACGTGTACACCAATGCCATTGAAATATGTAAAAAGTAGAAAGAAAAAGCAGGATTTCAATGCATTAGATACATTTTCCCTGCTTTCCACATCAAGTAGTTTAAATTTGCAGGCAGCGCGCCAACTGAAGGCATGAGTGCACTCTATGCTAGTGCGCTGGATCACCGATACAAACACATGCGCTTTATAGCGCCGACTCTCTGCTCAGAGATCAAAGAAAATCTGTCCAAATGTGTCAGAGTAAGAAATTTTCAGAAATTGGAAAAGGAATATGTTTATTTAGCGAAGGCCAGATCACGGAAGCCTTTCCGGCTACATTACAAGTGCGCTATAGCGGTAAAATAAATAAATAAATAAATAAACATTATTATTATTCTTTTTTTTTTCATATAATATTTTTATTTCGGTTAATCGATTAACCGAAATACTTTTGATAGAATATTTGAACAGTGATATGGTCTAAAATGCCCATCCCTACGCTGTACCACACCCTGTACCACACTCTGTACCACACTCTGTACCACACCCTGTACCACACTCTGTACCACACCCTGTACCACACTCTGTACCACACTCTGTACCACACTCTGTACCACACTCTGTACCAAACTCTGTACCACACTCTGTACCACACTCTGTACCACACTCTGTACCACACTCTGTACCACACTCTGTACCACACTCTGTACCACACTCTGTACCACACTCTGTACCACACTCTGTACCACACTCTGTACCACACTCTGTACCACATTCTGTACCACACTCTGTACCACACTCTGTACCAAACTCTGTACCACACTCTGTACCACACTCTGTACCACACTCTGTACCACACGCTGCCTCTCTGGGACCTACTGTTGCTCCGTCTCGGTGAAGTGCAGGTCCAGCTTGAGCTGGAAGTCCACCTCGCTCAGGGCTTCCTCCACCTGTGGAGAGAGGACAGAGCACAACATAATCCCCCAGGGAACACACATCCATCCAATCTCAATGCAATTTTTTTGTACGTTGAGTAGAAACAAAGAAAGCAAAAGTTACGTTAGTTTACGAAACACTGCTTGTGTAAAGAACTTTTGAAAAATGAAAAAGTAGATGCAGACTACTGAAGAGGCCGCTGTCAGAAGAAATATGGAACGACTGAAATCGACTGAAGGACTGAAATCGGATATGGTCCGCTTACAGAAATAATCCAACTCATCCCTGCTTTGCTTCCCTCTCTCAGTCTCTATCTATCGCTTTCCCGCTTTCTCTCTATTGCTCACACAACACACCGACACACTCAAACCCCTATAACCAACCACACGCACAATTCCTATCAACGGCCTGATTGATTCGGCCCGGACAGACAACAGGGGGAGAGGGGCTGTGTTAGCGTTTGCTAGCCGTGGCTGAGAGGAGGATAAGCAGGGGAAAGTTGATGAGATGGAAGCCTCAGGACATTGAGCAGCTGGGGCCTGTTTCTGCCTTCCAGCCTCGCTGTCTCCGCGCCTCAACCCCCCCCCCCGGTCTCCTACCCACATCGACGTCGGAGGGAACCTCTAAAATTGGACGCTGCTGCCGAGCAGATCCCAGGGAACTAACAAGGGGCAATGGATGTCTCTGGAGCGATCGCCGCCCGGGCACGCTGTCACTGAGACGGGCCACAGTCACCGTCGCATGTCAACACGTGGGGAGATGGGGATGACACGGGTGGCTGGTTTGTGGCGGCGCCGCCTTGGCCCCTAGGCCTGGGAGCCGCGGTTGCCCCCCCGTCGCTCCTGCCTGATCCACGGGCTTAGCCACAAACACGGGCAGACACGGTGTACTTTGATGGGGCTCACGCTCTCCCCGGGTTGGAACGTTTGAGGACGGCTGATCTATGTCTGTCTGATCGGTATAGAGAGGGCGGCGACTCTCTCTCCTCCACAGACAGTCCAGGCCTTGTGCAAATCCCGTTGGGCTGCTTAATAATCCGCGGCAGAACCCAACCTAGAGCTGGCCCCACGCTCAACACACACTTCCAGTTCCATTAAGGGCAAGTTATTGACTTGCCATAAAGCATAACAAAATGAGTATAATTTACAAAGCTGAAACGGGATGTATTTTTTCAGTATCATGGCAGTCCCTTCACGTTGATAGCTTGGCGTTCCCCCTGACATAAGCCGCCAAGCCTCGGTTAATGGTGACCTAACCACGGGCTTACAGTGGAGGAGAGGGGGCCCAAACAGCAGCTCCCCTGACTCACCCTGTCTCCGTCCAGCAGCAGGTGGACCCGGAAGGCCATGCAGTCGTTGACCGTGATCTCCTCGTTCCTGTAGAGGATCTGGAAGATGCGGCTGAACGCCGTGCCATCGTAGACTCCCGCTGACGTGAAACTGCACTCGCCTGTGGAAGGAGAGCGGACGACGGACATGGCATTACTCACGACAGCAGCTACTTAATGGGATTCATTTATGTTTACATGTATTGAGAGTAGCCAGGCTTATTCTATCAGTGGCTGCACACGTGCAGAACTCTATGTTCTCTAGATGAGGGTTTGTGAGGTTCAACTCTCTGAACCTGATGTCCTCTGCGTGTTTATCAGGCTGCTAGCGTTCCCTAGCGCAGCACCCCTTCCCCCTCGCTGTTGGAAAGGGATAGATCGACGGGGTACAGGCACCGTGAGCGCGGCCTTTGAAGAACAACCCCCCCGTGGAGAAGCTCGTCTCCTCACCTTGCCCTGGATGCCACTCTCCGCGGGCCTCCCCCCACAGATCAGTCACGGCTCCCGGCACCACGCCGCCACAGCCAGCAGGAGGCAGCAACAGGGGAACGCCGCTTTGTTCACTGGGCACAGGCGAGGGATATAAAGTCGGGCGACGCAGCTTTGATTTTGCACGCGTTGTGATGGGCGATTAGCATTAGCCATTGATCAATGGGATCGTTGTCTCGTCTATTACAGGGTTTAGTTGTAGCCAGTGTTCTTGGACGTATTTGTTTTGTGTCTGAATTATTCAGGAGTGGGTGGAGCTGTGGCTTCCTGGAGGCAAGTGATGTCTCTAAGTGCCGGCGAACAAGCCGCTAAACCGTGAGCTGGCTGTGAAAACGGGACACGCTTTGCTTTCTGTTTGTTCTCTAAACATGGCATTTAAAGTTTGGGTCTGGTGGGAGGGGACCGAGGGAGTACGATTGGCAAGACGCTGCTGAAGCTGTTTCTCCGCAGAGACCTGTCTGGGAGATGGATCACTCATTAGATTATACACTTTACAAGCCTGTTACTAAAAACGATTCAAGGACGGGGGACTGAGGGACTTTTGCCCAATTGTAAAATATGACCAATGATGCACAGTGTATAGCCACATCATTCATAGTACATTAAGGACCTCGAGTGTTGCTGAGGGAAGTAATGCTATCAGACGCCTCGACACTAAGAATAATCTGCTTACAGTTTTGCACTTCCCAACGAGGACGAGTGTGTTTGTTTGAAACACACACACACACACACACACACACACACACACACACACACACACACACACACACACACACACACACACACACACACACACACACACACACACACACACACACACATCCTCATTCCGGTGACAGAGTTGTCTTGAGGGCCACAGTGGGAGGTGTTCAGCAAACGTCACATCAAATCACCTAACCCCTCCCCGCAGTAATATCAACAAGCTGCCTGGCGTGAATCACGGCCATTAAATGCGCGGGTTTGGAGTGGCGAGGGATCCGTCACACAAGTCACGCGTGTCTGAAGGGCACAGACAATTGAAATGTCAAGCAGTCTACTCTCCCTAGCCTCCGTGGTGGGGGGATTATTCCCCATGTATCCGTGTGATAAATGTATTTTCCCTGGCCGGCGCATTTTCTGGCTGCGAGCCTGTCTGTGGCGCTTATAGACGTAATATCTGACCTTGTGAAGGAGCTGCAGGAGCTGAGAGGAGAGAGAGGGGGAGGGGAGAGAGAGGAGGAGGGGGGAGGGGGGGGGGGGCTGCGGCTCAGACCTTCAATTAGAGTATGGATATAGTCTACTGTAGCTTGCTGCAATGTGTAGCTTACTGTAAGTGCGCGCGCACACACACACACTGAGATTCAGCTCGGATTGACTTCATACCAGTGCACAATGGCGCAGGGGGGAGCTCTCTTTTGTGGGCATTCTGCACTGAGCCTACAGATCATAATGTTGATACTAATGAAGAGATGTGCAGCGTCGCATGTACGCTAGCCATCGATTTACAGACGCTGAGTGGTGACTGAATATTGCTGATGGGAACAGTGCTCTATTGTGTCCAAACACACCGTGCTCTAGAAGCAGCTTTCCCCTCAAATCTAATCACGGGAATGTGGTTTAGTGTGTTCAGCTAAAGTCCCATTTCATTGTGGAATGCAATAACAAGTGCAGTGCAGAGTAGAAACACGGGGACCATATCCCGTCTGTCCTGACTTTACTATGGAGGACAGAACCAGGAGCCTGCTCGGAATGAAAGCGTCAATGTCATGTCTCAACGTTGGACGGTTTCACAGACCACTTGTCCTTGACGAGGATTGAACACATACTACGCAAACAAATGATGGCACACACACACACACACACACACACACACACACACACACACACAAACATCGTTCAATCCATTCTGTTTGAACCGTGAAGGGCTAAAAATAGCCTTGATATATTGAATCAGTAATGCCTGTGCCACAGCTTCCTGCATGTCCAGAGAACAGCTGTGTGATACTTAGCTGAGATCAGTAGCACCTAGTAAAGCACTCCCATACAAAATAAAGTATTAATATTGGATTTTCTAATGTCATGATGACATAGAATTACATTCACACAACTGAAAAAAAGATTATTGAAATAAAAACAGAAGAAGCCCATTGATAAACGTTGATTGAAAAAGAGAGGCTGTCTTCTCTTTGTAATTGCTAGGCACTTGGCGCAACTTAGAACAAGCTTTGTCCTTTCATGTGGTGATGGTAAACAATATAAAAAACGTATGTCTCAAAAAGTACCAGCCTACTGATTGTACTGGTGTGACAAAGTAAGGTGAAACAAAGTTAGCAAAATGTATAGACAGAGATCGAACACGCTCCCAAACGCATACCAAGCCAAATGTTTTGGATTCTTCCAGATATGTTTGTTGGATTCCTGTATTTAAAAAAACCCAGTTATGTCACTAATAAGAGCTTTTCTCACTGCTTCCAAAACAGATGTCAAAAGCAAGCCCAAAACATGTGAATTTAGCAAGCCCAACAAATATTAAATGCACACACATACACACACCCTCTATCACACGTTAGCACACACTAACACACACATTACACTACCAAATATTAACCAGCATAAGCAACATGAATCAAAGGTTACTCTGCAACATTCTAGAACAGTCAAGTTCAAATTCCGTGAAGTTTGAAGATACATAACCAAGATACCGTAGTTGTAATCATTTGTTCATGTCACAAGTGCAAAGAATACTGAGTCTGACAACATGCACTCTCACAGTGATCATAATGCTAAACTCTAGATTCGGCGAGTCATGCAGGCTGGTCTTCTCACACTCAACGCACTGCACTCTAGGCCATAGAAACAGTGCGGACAGTGCCTACTTGTAGGTTCAGATTTAACCTCACGCGATAGTATTCCTTTTCACGAGTTTACCAAATAGCTAAAACACATCTAGCGAATTGATAAGGGGAACCAATGCAGTCACTAAAGTCCCAGTGAAACACGGACGGTATTTCTACTGAGAACACCAATATGGGTTGTGTTACCTGTATTTCCCTGTGTGGTGGCTATCAGTCTGTGGGGCACCCGTGGTGAGACCTTCAGTCCTGCTCGTACCTGGTAGAATCTGGACAGATAAGACGACACAATTATCAACAGGCCACACAAACCCCGTTTAGGTTCAACATGGAAAGATAAGAGGGCTTTCCATGACGCTGCCATGTTAAACAAAAACGTCCAGGACTTGTACAAATGCAGAATAAATAGCAAAGACATAAAATGGTGAGAAACGAAGAATCTGATACAATAATGCACATCCGTTCAAAGGCAGAAGCAGATAGTCGCTAATACGTGCTGGAAACATGTCATCAAGGCTGCATTTGTAGCGTTTACTTCTTTTCATTGCATTTGCCGCACTAGGACAGTAGTACAGTACAAGACTGTCAACACAGCGGGCACGGAAGGTCCGGAGCGACCAACGCGTCTTTCAAAAGGTCACAACTGACAGTTGAAGGGAATGCAGATTTGTGTAAAAGCCTATCTCAGGTCCCCAGGGACGACCGGGCACCAGGAGAGGCCGAGGCGTCATGGCGTCAGTGTTTTCGCGACAGGCCTCTTAGAGACGGAGGGCTGGCGGTGAAGAGCACAGAAAAGGTTTTGAAGGTCAATAAATAAACAAGGGAGCACGTTTGACCCGACGGGTTGGGCGCACGGCTCTAACACCGGCAGCAACCCATCGAGGAGTGAAACCGGTTACGACGGTAATACAAAGTTCAAATATTAGACGGAGCTGCAATGCATTGCTGTGCACTAATTTTCCGTTGATGCAACCAGTTGGAGAATGCCATCTGATCCCTGCTTGGATGAAATCTGACAGATGGCTTTTTATTGGCATGATTTGGAGTGTCACAGACTGCTCTGGGGCAACGTGACCAATAAGTAGCTTGTGTTTTCACAGGTTTTGCTATGGCACTGCACTGCGACGGACTCCAAAAGACATGAGCTGTAGGGGGGGGTGGGCCGTGTGCCACCAAGGTCCTCACCCGGGCTATGGGGGGCAACTCTGGGTACGTGCCTCCCGTGCTGAGCCTCCATTTGCTGCAGATAGAAGCTGGCCCGCATTGCTCTTATCACCGTGTCCTGCTTTACAAATCAAATGCGGACTTAATCAGTGGGTGTAATGCAATCAGGACGCAGCAGGGCTTTTCTAAATGCACCAGCGCTCGCTCTTTTCGGCCCGTTAAAAGGCCTTCGCATTGATTTTCTTTTCTTTTCACGGGCCACCCTGTCTTGAGGACAATGTTCTCTTTATCTTGAGGCGATGCATTACTGCTTCGCCTGTCCAGCGTCGCGACGCTCGGCGTGCACTCTCCCAAGTTCCCGTCCCCTCCATCCGATAGCCCCTGCTCTCAAAAACCGGGCCGATGGTAAAAAAAAACAAATATATTAGTGCACTCAACTGAAGGGATTACAGTGATGGAGCCTGAGCCCATGCCGGCTAGAGAGGTCGGTGGCTGGAAAGGGGGGAGGGCCTCTCTGCAAAGCTGGCATCTCAGGGAGCCAGAGGCCAACCAGATGCCCCCTTTTTAATCTGGCCAGACACATCATGTAGCATGGCACAGAACACGACCCTGTCCCACGTTGCTTTGAGTTCAATGTCCCGTACTAGGTTTATTGTATGACGTGGGTAGGATGCAGCGACGGCATCTCCAGTTAATCACCACAGCAAAAAGAAAGGCTACACTGTCTGATTTTGAAGCCGTATCTGGTTCTCATCAAAATGTCATGGAAAGGCACTCCGAATGCTGAGCGTGTCTACTGTCTGGCTGGAGGGAAGCCATCAACTTTGGGGACAGCTCGGGGGAAAGGTGCACTCGTGCAGTGAAGGAAAGAAAAAAGAAGCTGCGCTCACCCCCTCTGGAAGAGATCCACGTTATGAAACTTGTGCAACTCCACAGAGAACTCCAGCGTGCCCTGGACTTCAGACATGATATCTTCCAGTTCATCACCTGCAGACAAAAGACGGCAAATTAGTAACGCTTAACCGAAATGTGGCACGGTTCTCCGAGGGAAGAGGAGCAACAGTGGCATTTAGGAAACATTGTCTAAAGCTTAAATCCAGATGGGATGATCACATCCCTAACACCGGCTCACAGCACCGTCTCGGCCCCAACAAACGTGACCCAGCCGAGGAGGCTTCGCAGGGCCAAGTAACCGGCCACCTCTGTCTGAATCCAACCGCCCAAGCATCTCCATGGCTTCTAATTAGAGAACCTATGAGTCAGCCAGCCCACTCAGGAAGAGGCTTTCTCTGGTCCACCTGGCAAAGAGCGTGACGTGACATTGTGATGTACGGCGCACGGGTCTCTCTCAGGCTCAGTTTGTAGGTGCGCTATGACGGATCGCACTGCGAGACCGAGATCCCAGCCTCAGCCTTTTCCTCCGTGCTGAACCTCAGATGACACCCAGCGGTCCTGTTCTGTAGAGCACTGAACTCATGCTTTCACCCGGTGCGCTTTACCTGCTTTTCAGAAATCATAGCTTTAATGGTACCCGTAAATATGAGTCATAATTGAATATGGGCCACGTAATGGTCCACAAGGCGGCTGGGACAGTGCGCACACCAATAACAAAGAGTAATTGAAGCTCTTCATTACGAATGGCGTTTATTAACGTTTTACATTCTAGCCGTCTTACTGTATGATACCTTGGCTAAATGATTGTTCAGCGCTTTTTCTATGGACAGAAGCTAACTGGACATATCCTCTTTATGCTAAAGTAAGAGTATCGCAGGGAGCCAAAAACACACTCATAGCCAATAAAACACACAGCTTTCTGCCCATTAGCAGCTAATTTAAAAAAAAACAAGGCAAGCTAACAGTTACTCTTTGAAATGAGTATTTTAACAGACATGGTGAAACATCTTACAGAAAGTAGCAGTACTTTTTTTGAAAATCAGTATATCGGTATCTGGTGGCTGAAAAACTACAATCACCATAATTTCTACAATCCATTAACAAGCTGCTGATGTAAACAGCTGAGGGCAGAGGGAAACAGGTGACAGAAACTCCCTAGCCATTCTTGCTGACTGTGCATCTTCAATCACATCAACAAGTTAAAGGAACAGACACACAATTGTGAGCACTTTAACAACAAAACACAAGACCTGCACACTTGCCAGGTTCAAATAAAATATTTGTATTTGTGTGCTGTCAGTGATGGAGTTTAAGTCACAATGGCATTTCATTTGTCTGCAGACTATTACCAGCGCTTGCATGGTTGGCGCATAGAGGGAGTGGGATTTACAGCTTATGTCAATGTGGTGTAAGACTATGTTGCTTGCTGAAATGTTATTTGATCATTCACAAATGTAACGCTGACACTGAAAGGGGTAGTAATTGCTGTTCACAAAATGAAGGCCCATGGGCTAAGGCATATAGTTCATCATTCACCCCCTACCTCACCTACGTTATCTTCTGTCAGCAGGTCAATAGATGAGGGTGCAACCCCTGATTATCAAACTCTGCTTATCAATAAATTAATGAAATGGGGTTGCGTCAAAGCTCCATACCACAACATACTAGAGAGGCAGCCTAAGCCTCTTTCACTGAGCCCATTGTTAGTACCAGCTTGACGTTATAGCTCTGCTGGTGACGAAGATGACGGTGGTGGTTGTGAAGATGTTGATGATTATGATGGTGCCGCTGATGATGAAGATGATCATCAGAGCAATGATGTCCTTTTTACCTTTACTCAATATTACCTCTCACCTAATTTGACTGAGAGACCAGGTCATTTCATGTGCTGGCTACTTTCTTACTGCTTCTCCTTTTTTTTATTTCTCTGTCAAATCAATTTATATTTTATGTAACGGACCTCAGCAGCTCATTTCGGCTACACCGTTGAGTTATCAGACTCCATTTCAAAGGTTACAGTTGGTGTGAACTGTGAAGAAGACAGCTGCTTGCACAGCCCAGTTTGTCCAGTGTAAATGAGAACATGCATAGACCAGCACATTAGAGCATCGATCCATGAGCTTCACTATGTGAACAAGTGGCATTGTTTTATACAGCATTCATGGCCTATAGGCCTGGTCTGTGTTCAGGCCGTGTGCACGTTGTCATAAAAATACCAGGAAATAATTATATTTTAAGATACATTTAAATAGGGTTAGTAATTGCTCTGTTATTCTTTCAAGTTGTAGGTCACAAGCTGCTTTGGATGTTTTTCTTTGTTTCTCTCCAAGCAATCGGTTACAAATAATGTTTGGTCCATCGGCTTCAGTCAAAACTGTCCGGTCAAATGCAAAGCACGATCATAAATAGTGGTGGTAAGTCCAAAAAACGAATGGAACATGAATCTTTGTGATACATCAGCTGAGGTGGCTCCTAATAAAAAGAAAAACAGCATTGCAGGAAAATCTCAGAGCTCGGAGCATTCTCGGTAGAAACCAAAAAAGGTTATGAAAGTCATGTGAAAATACTATTCTTGATTATGATAATTTACTGAGTTGATGAAGTGTGTGGTGGTGAGTGTCTGATTGGCTGGATGAAGGCGGTGGGATCTTTTTCACCTCGATCTCACTGAACCAGCAATCATGTGAGGACATAATCCAGTAAGTGAGCTGTTCAGTATGACCAGTTAAGACAAGCAGGCTGAGAAACTGAGGCCTGGGGGAAGGTTCCGCGGTTAGGGATCTGGAATAGGAAATGTGGCCTCTGTAAGAGGCAGCATTGCTTTCTCCACACTTGGGTCCCCTGTGATCCAAGTACACTTAGCCAAAAGCAAACAAATGGACTTGAGCTGGGTCGAAGTCAGCGGGAAAATCATGGTGTGAACACTTCAGGAATCTGCTGTGATGCCATGAGAGTAGTTGTTGAAAAGTGGCATATTTGATTAAGCTGTTCAGTTTACTACTGTGCGTCCCCGTATGATCCAAACAAGTGCAGGATAGCAAAAATTACTTCTACAGTTATAGAAGTAAATCAACAATGTACGTGGTGATTTTGTTAGAAAATCCCAGCCAATTTTTTTAAGTGAAATGATAGTGAGCATTAGCTATTCAGTCAGCAAAGTTGTTCAGACCAACGCTTCTTACAGAAGGCATTGTCTATTCTACTATTGATGACATGGACAGTTGAGCCTGAATGCGCATAACATGTTATCAGATAATGGTGCCAGATAATAGTGGGCGCAATTATTGGTGTTATTGTAAAAATTATTGTATTGTAATAGGCCCGCAACATAGGAATAGATTTGAACGTTACTTGTTAACTATTCTAGAGCAATGTAGTACCTTTTCAGATCAGAAAGAGCACGTTTGTCATTACCTTAGCCTAGCTTGCGAACGCTCTCACGTTTCACACACAGAAGGCAGCTTTTACATCACATCAGCCCACTAACAGGATGTCATACAAGCCTTACCTTGTTCAATGATGTTTCCGCTATGCCCAACACTAAAGACAATTATCCACAATTATTTCGTTTTACAATCTGCGACCTTTATCATTGCTCTGCGTATCTGCGACTTTAATGTTCAGTCAGTGTTTATATCGCTGCATCTGTGCTCACCGCTTCTTCTGCTGCTGCTGTTGCCATGGTTATTCATCCAGCTTCAGTGGGGTATGTTCGGCAGTGCAAAACCTACGGTATTTTCCTTTGACAGGGATGCAATTTGTCTAAGTGCAGCGCCTGACCCGCAGTTTAGCTCAGAGTTTATCCTCCTTGCCTGTTTGGCATTTTACAGTTATCGTTCCAGTAGAATAGTAATGGTCAGAAGGCGTGAGTCCTGCTGCACCGTGCGTCCAATTGACGGGCTGACGTCAGAGTCAACCGAGAAACGTTTAATCCATTCAAGTAAACGGTACCGTCAAACCATGTTGGTTTAAACTTTACAGACATACATATCTAGTGGGCCACATGGTTAAAGCTGTTAAAAAAATCATTGCTGACCGTGGGAGAGTATGATTTTGTTAAGGCCATAGGGCGACTCTGCTCTGACTTAACGATATAGCCTAGGGTATTCTTCATAATATTTTTGCTTTTAAATTTTCCAATTTGCTCAGTTTTCCTCAAATGTTTTATTCAATATCACATTTTGCTCTGTCTTTCTCGTTCTCTCTCTCTCTCTCTCTCTCTCTCTCTCTTTATGTCTCTATCCTGCTCTTTCAATAAAAATTTTTGTTATATATATATATATATATATATATATATATATATATATATATATATATATATATATATATATATATATATATATATATATATATATATATATATGATCATCATGGGGATGTACAATCTCACATTTGGCATTTACTATGGTCATGGAAGTAATAAACCTAGCATCAAAATGGGTCGTCAGTGGGCAAAAGTTAGGGGTAGGATTATGCCTCCCTCCCGTTCGAGCATATGTGGATGATATGACGATATTGACGACAGCTGCTCCTTGTACTAAAAGACTACTAAGCAAACTTAACGATAACCTTAAATGAGCTAGAATGAAAATAAAACCAAGCAAATGCAGAAGCATATCAGTTGTTAAGGGAAAATTGTGCAACAAAATTTTCTTCATAGATGAGGATCCAATTCCAACCTTGAATGAAAAGCCTGTCAAAAGTCTTGGGAAATGGTACAATGCTACCCAGTCTCTGAGCAGGTGGAGGAATTAAGGGTAGAATTGAACAGAGGCCTAGAGAGCATTGAGAAGTCAGGGTTGCCAGGAAAGCTAAAACGATGGTGCCTACAGTTTTGACTTCTACCCTGGCTCATGTGGCCATTGACAGTGTGTGGTATACCCATCACGAAAGTTGAAATGCTAGAAAGAAGAGTCAGCTCTTATGCTAGGAAATGGTTAGAGGTACCACGGTGTCTTAGTAGCCTGGCTCTCTATGGGAAAGGTGCTTTGGAGCTGCTGCTTACCGGGCTTACAGAGGAATTTAAGTGCACTAAAGCTAGATTAGAAATGACACTTACGGAATCCATTAGCATCCAATAGTAAAGTATAGATAGTATACAGTATAGCAAGAAAAGCGGCACCCACATTAGCAACAAGACGGACATGGAATCCAAAAGAGGCAGTGCAAGGACATGGACGAGGGGGATTTGGACTTGGCAAACAGAGATGGTCAAAATCAACCCCTTTGGAACAACGCAAATTAGTGATAGAACAGATACATAAGCAAGAGGAAGCAGTAAGGAGCGCTAAAACTGTCTCACAAGCCAAACAAAGGCGATAGATGAACTGGGAAAGTGTAGAGCGGAGGAAAATTACCTGGAAGGACTTGTGGGGAATGGAATCCACAAGAATTAGCTTCATTGTTAGGGCAACCTACGACGTACTGCCAACACCTACAAATCTTAGCCAATGGGTAGGTGAGGATCCAGCATGCCTCCCCTGTGGGGAGACGGCTAATCTCAAACACATAATGTCTGGGTGCAAGACGAGCCTTACTTAAGGAAGATACACCTGGCGCCACAATCATGTATGAAAATGCTTGGCGGAAGCAATAGAGCATAGGCGCTCAACAGTTAATGCCCTGCCCATTGGAGCAGAGGGCGACATGCACCACATTCGCTTTGTCAGGGAGGGAGTTTTGGGAAGGAAGAGTTATAGGCCAAAACAAAACTCAGGGCAGCTGAGGGGAGCATGTGATTGGAAAATGCTTGCTGAAGTCAGCCAACAAATGAGAGTCCCATCAGAGATTGCAACAATCAACTTAAGACCAGACTTATTACTCTGGTCCAACACACAGCAAATTGTTTATTTTATAGAGCTAACAGTCCTGTGGGAAGAAGCAATAGACGAGACATACAAAAGAAAGAAACTCCGCTATAGCGAATTAGCAGCTGAAGAAGAACAGCGAGGTTGGAGAACAAAGGTGTGTCCTGTTGAAGTTGAATGCCGTGGATTTGTGGCAATATCAACAACCAAACTACTTAAGGAGTTAGGGATCTGTTTTGAAGTGCTCATCTTGGAGTATGGTGGTGAAGAAGGAGCTGAGCCGAAAGGCGAAACTCACGATTTACCAGTCGGTCTACGTTCCAACCCTCACCTATGGTCATGTGCTTTGGGTAGTGACCGAAAGAATAAGGTTGCGAGTACAAGCGGCTGAAATGTGTTTCCTCCGTAGGGTGGCTGGGCTCAGCCTTAGGGATAGGGTAAAGAGCTCGGTCATCCGGAGGGAGCTCGGAGTAGAGCCGCTGCTCCTTCACGTCGAAAGAAGCCAGATGAGGTGGTACGGGCATCTGATTAGGATGCCTCCTGGGCGCCTCCCATTGGAGGTTCTCCGGGCACGCCCTACTGGTAGGAGACCCTGGGGTAGACCCAGAACACGCTGGCGAGATTATATATCTCGTCTGACCTGGGAACGCCTCGGGATCCTCCAGGAGGAGCTGGAAAGCGTTGCTGGAGATAGGGACGTCTGGACTACCCTGCTGAGCCTGATGCCACCGCGACCCGGATAAGCGGCGGAAAATGGATGGATGGATGGATCTTGGAGTATGGCATAATGGATTTTATAACATCCTATTCTGTGTATATTTAAATATATTTTTTATAAATATACTGCTTATTGGGTGTAATTTGTAAAATGCTATTCAGCCAGTTGTTTGGTGTGATGTGAATATACAAAAACTCATATTAGTCCACATACTGTAAGTTAAAGGCAAACCAAAATTATATTTTGGATGAACCAAACTTCATTCATCACTGTCTAAGATCTTTTTTCGTAGTTACACCTCTGTGTTCGGCTGCCCCTAAGACCTGTGGTGGATGTGCCCTCATATGGGGATCACGAGTCTGCGAGTCATGAGGCTTGAGGCATAATAATAATCACAAGTTGTTTTCCTCATCCCCTTTGACTTCAGCTTCTGTCCACACTGTTCATTCAGAGCATGAGATCTCAATTACCTGCCTGCTTCAACATATGATATTACTCACAGATTATTAGTGCTGGGAAGGCGTCCAACAAAAGAACCAGTAGTATGTCAACTACAAGGGTGCTGCTGCAATATAACACAAATGCAAATACTTACTAAACTGAATGCATTTTAGATTTAGTGGCATTGTAATGCAAGTATTCGTACATTCACAACGAATGCCTATGGTAACTGAAGTGAACTTGTGCGTCAGCTCAAAAAGATCAGCCCTTTATATACTCAAGAGCCAGGGACACTTGTGCTGGTGAGTCACTATAAATGTGAAGCGAGTTTGAAATAAGTCAAGGGCGGAACAATGCAGGTGACGCTATACGTATTGTAGTCAGTGCCCATCTGCTGCTGCAATAACGTCACGTTAGCATACCATAGCAAGGGCCAAAATGTGGGCTTTTATTGTGTTTGGGTATAGATGGGTCAAAGAGATACAATGTTCATTGCCATTCATGACCTCTGAATACAGTAGTCGAAATATTTGAGCTAACACATTTTCATGTTTTGTCGTGTTTTTTTCTCCTGCAGAAGATGTTTAAAATCATACCATGTAATGGCTTGTTTTAAATATATCAAACATGAATTTCTACTGGCATAAAAATATTGCATGCAGCATTTTGTATACAATGTATGTGTCACCAAGATACATGAATAAATTCTGCAATAGAATATAAGTGCCGCAATTTAAGGAAACGGTGTCATTTGTAAAATTGGAATCTAAGCTTTCTATCAAAGACAATGACTGTTTGTTTTGTCAGTAATGCCTTTTTCAAAGGAAAATGGGAGTGGACAGCTAAGGAAAGTAAATAAGTGGTCTAACGGCACTTCACAGGAGAGAGTTACGCAGTTTGTTGCATTGAACAGTTCGTGAACAGTAAGTAGGACGGCAACATAGGACTGTGCAGAACTAAACCAACTCTGCCAGCCACTTACAACACTTAATACAAGGCTTTACCCTTCTCAACACCGCGGGCCCTTAGGCCTTCTTCAGGTACAGTAATGAACCAACATGATTATGAAATCCACATTTCATCTCTCGTTCTCAGAGGCCTTCCCCATCTCGAGCCCCATTATTAGCAGAATTACATGCAGGCAACACATGTCTTTAGGAGGCTCCCCGAGGAGAGAGAGAGGTAGCTACACAGAGAAGGCCCAGAGGCCTCTGCATCTTTTTAAGTGCCGGTAATAAAACTCAGTCGCCACCTCCTGAGGATCTCCCGGCCAATGGGAAGTCATAGTGGGGAGTTTTATATGCGCTCTGAAAAAGTTGGAGTACCCTCCTGGACAGGTTCCCTCAATCAGTCCTCATCATGCGCACCTAGGATTGACTTCATTTTGGTGGCTCCTTCTGGTCCTCTGTCTCACCACTGCTGTCCTTATCTTGAAGCCTTCCCGTCCCCTCTTCTGTTAAGGGAGTGAAACATGGCTTTCCACACGATGATCAGGTAAACCAGTTGCACGCTATTATATTTTTGGGCAGTATTTTTGTTCAGGTTTTTAAAATGTGTGGCCTGATCTTGTTGTTCAACTCTGATTGAGTTTGCCGTCAAGTGCTTTCCGTGGTCTTTTTAATTTGATAACCAACTCAATATTCAGATAATTGCAAATCTACAATATTATCCTTCAAATCATACTTTTATATTCACAGCTTTCAGGTAACTGTGAAATTATAGGTGTGGTGGAATTTGCCACTACAAGCATGGACAGTGAGTCACGGCAGAAGAGCAGATGAAATAATGATGCTTCCTAATATAGTCTTTGACCTTGACAAACACACACAGGATCACATAATATATTTCATCTATGTTTGGGAGCAGTCAGACAAAGGGAACCAAACCACCTTAAATCACGCCTTTCCGGCTTTCGCTGCATTAGTCCTTCACCGCTTAATTACAGCTCTGTTAAATAGCGTATGGTCTGGTCTGGCTGCTGCAAATAGTCTCTTTGAGTTAGGTGTTAGGCCAGCTGCCCTTGAACCCCATGTGAAAATGAGAGTAGCACACGCACACACTCACTCACACACACACACACACACACACACACAAACACACACACACACACACACACACACACACTCAAATATTCCCTTTCATTGGACTGAGCCCTGTCCTGGGATTTTGGGATGTGATTAGCCTACTATTTGAAGTGACTGACGGGTCCATTTGTGTGGGTTAGCGCTTGTGTATTTTCCGTGTCTTTGTAATCAATACAAATGTGTCTATAAAGGGAGAGAGCATTTGCTGACTCTACGCCCTCTGGGTCACTGGTTAGACTTTGCCATGCGGGTGACACCAGAGACCCAGCTTCAGATCTGAGCAATCAGAGAATGTGCTTGCTCATGCAAAGTAGGATTATGTCATGCAATCAATTATCAATTATACGATAATCAATAGATTATCCTGAAAGAAAGGAAGCATACACAGTGTGTGAGGTCACAATAGAAAACCAACAAAATGGGCATTTTTCTGAAGCACCAAAATCAGTCGTCGTCTAATGCTCAAAACCTAGCTCTGAAGCTTTCCCGCTTTTTGACTGTCAGCTCGTTTTTGATGCCGTTGCCTCCAACTGACAGTGTGTCCCTTTTGGACAGAATGTTGAGCAAACAGAGATCTATAGGGAGATCTCTGCCTCTGACCCTGTCTGTAGCTGCGTCAGGAGTGATTTACCATGGGGACACATGCTAATTAAAACATCTGTATCCTTGGTTACCAAAGAGCTTACAAGGATATGCTGCTAGTATGTTTGTCTGTCAGTGTATGTGTGTGCAATTGTAAATAAACAGAAAGACTATGACCCAGCAAGGCAACGTCTGTCTCTGAACACTTCCATTCCCTTAATTCCATTTTCTGTCATGTCATGATGATTCACCGTCCAGCACACATAGATTTTCTAGATCTGTCGTCCTCAATAATAGAAATGCTGGTAATGAAGTTTCACAGTGTACAACAAAACACTTGGATATAAGATATATGTAGATTTGTATGCTGGGCTGTGGCAAGGAATAATCCTTGGCAGTGAAAGTCTTCCCTTTCCCCTCTGGGCTATTTCCTCAGTGGGTAGACAGGCTGTATTGTAAGTGGATTGGCATGCAGGATGGACAGCCAGCCTCCAGTGGTACCGGCATATAT
Source organism: Galaxias olidus (assembly GCA_026901105.3). Lineage (NCBI taxonomy): Eukaryota > Metazoa > Chordata > Actinopteri > Galaxiiformes > Galaxiidae > Galaxias > Galaxias olidus. Next base: position 222,589 of record JAPMUY010003159.1, read on the forward strand.
CTTGAAGGTGAAGGGCATATGTTAGCTCCTACTGCTCCATCTGAAGGGACCTCGCTGACTCAACCATTAGTCATTGGTCTGACAGCAGCCTCCCCTCCCTGCTCACCTCATCTCAAAACCAAAATTCTTCCTTCCTTGTCGGTCCTCGGCATTGCCATTAGTCCAGGTCTCACTTAGCTGTCGCCCTTCGGATTTGGCTGATAGGGGGGAGGCAAGTAGGAGACCAGGCAAGGGTAGAGAAGCGGACAGGCAAGCACCGATGCAGCTATTGTACAAGAGCCAGGGCACAGTTTCCCAACAACAGAGTCTTTCATTTGGCATTGCTTTTACTGGATATGCTAGTGTGTATGTGTGTGTGTGTGTGTGTGTGTGTGTGTGTGTGTGTGTGTGTGTGTGTGTGTGTGTGTGTGTGTGTGTGTGTGTGTGTGTGTGTGTGTGTGTGCGCGCGTGTATATGAGTTTGAGTGTGTGCGCGCTTGCTGTCATACTGTTTCCATCATCATAAAAGTAATTCCACAGATGCTCTTAATTGGCCAGTGTTTTGCAATGTGTAAGGGAAGTTTTCCTTCAGTAATAGTTGTCTCCTTTCAGGTGTCAACACAAAAAACCTGTTATTTGAAAATGTTTTTTATTTTTTATTATTGTTTGGAATGTGTTCCGTCTATGTTTGGCTGCTATAAACTCACTTCACCTCATCCTTTCAGGAAGCGACCGTGGCATCGAGCGGCGTGGCTGTACCCCTCTGCCGTCATGGCCCTTCTCTCTCTCCAACTCACTTCAGTCCACGGACGTAAGTAACCCGGCGTGCACTACGCAATCACTGACATCTCACTTTGCTTTTTGGCCTTGCAGGGTTCACTGTGTTGAGAATAATAATAATAATAATACCGACATGAAGAGTTCTGCTTCCATAATGGTCTCACAAACACATAGTTGTGGGGATATCACCCCGGTAATGACTGAACGGTGAACAACAACCCCGGCGTCCTGTAGAGGCTCGACTTGCAATATTAAATCTGATAAGTTCTCATCTGATATTCATGATAAGCCCCTCCCCAGAATTGTCAGAGGATCAGAACAAACAAATCCACAGTACTGACCTCTTTCTGTCTGCTATGTTATTTCATCCATTACACCGCATTTTAGCTCACGCTTTCACTTCAGAGTGAACCCTGAAGTTGGAAATAATGTGTATTATTATTATTTTTAAATAAACTTTTTGAAAGATCTCCTGTCTGCTTTCATCATTACGCCGCTCTCCAAGACGAAAGTATGTGATTTGCGGTGCATCTCCTCCTTATTGAATGTAATGACTGGGTTTTTGAGCACACAGGGAGTAGTTAAGTGCTTGGAACATGCTCGCTCAGTGAGACAGTGTTTACTGGCAGTAAACACACTGGTAAAAATACCATCTTCCTACTGTACCTCGTTTATCAGCACTTCTGTGGGACTTCCAGATGTTTCGTGTTTACACCCCTCCGTCTCAACGAGCTGAATCAGGTTATTGACTCGGGAGCCCCTCCGGCCGCCGTTTCATGGCTTCCAGATCCTCGTTTCTCTGTTTACTCCACTCAGCGTTTTTCTTCTCCACTTGTGTTTCAGACAGCGTTTCTCCTTATGTGTTTCAGACAGCATTTCCTTTTCCTGTTTCAGACCGTATTTCTCCTGTGACTTCAAGGCCTAAAGGCTAGTTTTATTCATTCGCAGCTTGCATTTAATCATCACCAAAAAGCCTCCATTCTCCCTTTCAGTTACATCAATTTTTTTTGAACAAGTAACGTCTGGATAAAGATTTGTAAGCCGTGAACAAAATCAAAACTAAAGTCATGTCTGCAAAATATCTCATAGCCCATGAAAGAGACACTGACGATAAGGCAGACTTTAAATGACTTTGTGATGAATGGCTTGCTGAAATTGTTTACCAGTGAGACTTATATTTCAATAAATCTCTTAGATAACAGAATGTAAAAGAGGCTTACCTGTAAGCCTGACCTTATGAAATCTTTTAAAATGCATTTGAAGTTGAACACTACAGCATTCAATTGCAGCTTCCATTCAGTATGACATCTTAACAAAATATCTGAGATCCTTTTGTTACTATTGTTATTGTTAGATATATTATTGATGTCTATGTAGAACCATATGAAATAGTATATGGATGTATAAAAGAATCAAATTGAATTGTTATAAAAGAAATACATCGACATGTGTAATGATCTGAAAGATCATCAAAGGAGTTGTTGACCATGCTTCGGGATGAATTCCTTAAATTCCACTGTATTATCCTGTCTAAACTATTCTTTTCTTCTTTGTCAGAACTTGATCTCAACAGATTGGATGGCACTGACACTGTCTGCCCAACAATGAGAAATGGCCAAGATGACCTTCCAGGTGAAATTGCTAAGTTACTACAAAAGGATTTTTTTTGTTTCTTAGTTTTTACCATTGCACCAATAAAGGGACTGCATAGTTCATCCCAATAAAACATGGCTTGGTTCTCAAAACGTTCTGTTCAGAGGAAAAGCAATAGCACATGGAAGTGGGTCGCTTTAATTAACTAAATATGGTGGGCTCCCAGATGCCTTGAGACACCTTTAAATTTCAAATGAGGCAAATAAAATGTTCCACTTGAGCCTTGCATATTTTAGTGCCAACAATTCTGACTCAGCAAGGAGGTAATTGCTCACCCCTTATTTGCTTGTAACAAAGTCACCACCACCAAAGCTCTTGCATGTTGTGCTCGGCATGTTTTTTGGGGGAAATGTATGCATGTGTCAGGGACAAAATTAATGTTCGGTTCATGTGTAACCAAGTAACTTTTTCTCACAGACTCCATGCTCAAAATACAATCCTAGCCCCTCTTGCGCTTTCTGCTGGTCCTGCACCTAAAGCAGAAAACTAGAACCAAGAACAAAATGGGCATGAGTTAAGCACACTAAAGCCTCTCCTGTTTCCCCAAGGGTTTGATCTCATCACCCAGTTCCAGCTGGACGTAGTCTCCCTAAAAGGAGTGAGGAAGGTGGAGGGCTCCACTCCTCTCCAGGTAGCCTACCGGCTCGACAGGGAGGCCAACTTCCAAATTCCAACCAGGTAAGTCAAAGAAAGAGCTCACATGATGCCGGAGAGAGGGACACACAAACGCGGGTGTGGAGCGGAGCTCTGCCCGATGCAGCTGTTGCCTTATTACAGGTCCCAGACAGGTGTGACTGCACGGAGAACAGCGTATAATTGTTAGAGAGAAACATGCCCAGGCCCATTTGCCAGCGCTCAGAGACAGGACTGGCAGTGGGGGGCCTTTGCATGTGCACAAAGACCCCCCCGGAGTCCTTTTAAATCACCCGGAAACAACGAGGAGACATATTTCATCATACATTCTTGGCTGCAGTTCTCTATTTTCTTGTCTGGCCTCGTAAAAGGAGGCAAGGCTGGAAATCAAAAGAGACAGGTGCTGCCAACTTCAATTGCTTCCTGTAAGGGCGGCCATTAGCTTTTCTTTGCTTCCGTATGTCGAGTCACACTTTGTGCAGGGTGAATAAGCTGTCTTGTCATATTAGCACAGAATAAAAACTTAATCACGTTCAGATTTGTATTTTGAGCTGCAGCTTGTTGCAGCACAATGTTTGCTCTTGGACAATTCGGGTGCTGTCAGGGCGCGTCCACTGACTAATTATACTATTGTTAATTACATTCATTGTTTACAGTAACAGCAGACATCTTGAGTCCCTTTGTGGGTCCGCTGTGCTCTGGGCTGGCTAATCTCCTCCCGCAGGCTAGCTGTTACCTCAGAAGCTGTCCGTTACGCAACAGGCTGACACGTCGCGTCATGCCACTCAGGCCCCTTCGTGTCAAACACAAACACAGTTTTTGCTCCCAGGGCTCCACTGGCCAGACTGAGCTTTGAATTCTGACACAAAGCTATAGCCCAAAACTCTCACCCACTCTCTTCCATTAGATACACTACTGCTACTGCAGCAACACACTTAAAAACCAGCTTGTCCGCCAGAGAGTGGTCTTCATGTGTTTTACTGGGTTACAGGAAACTCCTTTCTTTATTGCATTGCCTTGATCCGTTTACTAGACGATAAAATGCCGGCTGCAGCGACCATCTATAAATGAACCACCTATGGAGACCCTGGCTTGTTAAAAGCACATAGATCAAGTTTCTGAGCTAAAGCACACAGCTTAATGGAGACGATGATCTGCGTATAGGGCAGTGTCTACCCAGCTTTTGATTTATAACATAATGGCAGGATATAAAAGGCATCATTGTTTCTTTGATGTAATTATAACTGTTACTTGTGCATGCGTTCGTATGTAAAAGAAAGCATAGAAGTCTTTGAACATGAAAAGCATTGGATTTGATTAATGTCATAATAATGACAGAACGCAATGGCATCATTCATGCCTTGTGATCAAGTATGCTCGTTTGCCGCAGGCTTTATTCAAATCAAAACGATTTGGCTCCAAGTGTACTTTTATTAGGACCCTGCACCAACCTTTCCTTTTTGACAATACTTTCACATCAAAATGAACACACGGTACTCGATTACGAGAACTCTGGTGCTCCATCCTCTCCATCCCTCTCTTTGTACCCCGTGCCAGGCTAAACTTCCCCCGGGGCTTCCCCGACGAATACTCCCTGATGGCCACCTTCCGCATGATCAAGAACACGGTGAGCAAAGTGTGGAACGTGTGGCAGATCGTGGACGAGGACGGCCGCAAGCAGGCGGGCCTGCGGCTCAACGGCGACCAGCAGGCGCTCGAGTACTTCCTGATGGGCATGGACGGCAACCTCCAGACCGTCACCTTCCCCGGCCTCTCCGTGCTCTTCAACACCAAGTGGCACAAGGTGATGATCGGCGTGGAGCGCGAGCAGGTCACCCTCTATGTGGACTGCCAGCCCGTGGACCAGAGGCCCATCAAGGACAAGGGCCCCGTCAACACGGAGGGGGACACGCTGATCGGCCGGCTGGACGCCGACGCCGACGCCTCGGTGGTGGTGAGTGGGAGACGGAGGATGGGGTCAAAGAGGCCCGGGGGGTCAGGCCAGAGTGCGGGGCTCGGGTTAACAGGTGTGTTCTGCCTGAGAGCTGCTTCAGTCCCAGTGTGGCGTTGCCACAGCAGAGGTTTTGTGGGGGGTTAACTGATTATAACAGCAGACTCTAGCAAACCCGGCTTTAAACCCATCAAAGCCACGGGTCATTGACCTCGTCATAACAGAGGTGGTGATGCTGCTTCAGACCTCACCTAGTTACATTAGAGCAGCAAAGGAAAAGCTACCATTGTGCTGTGGATGTGTAATGTAATAACATAGGCATGTCTCTTCTCAGTTTGAACTCCAATGGATGCTGATCCACTGTGACCCCAAGAGAGCCCAGAGGGAGAGCTGCAATGAGCTGCCAGCCACTGAGGTAACCAAGGCCATGTCCTGATCTCATCCTGCTTTAGTCTGGCAACATGCAGCATGCCTAAAAATCCGTTCTATTAGTAAAAGTGTTCTTGAGAGATATGTGGTATTTGGATAAGCTAAGCTTGTCATTTGTAGAACTTGCTGTCAAAGCAGGTGCGCATATCAATGAAAATACTGGTAGGTTAATTAAAAATACTTGATGACGTGGGCCTTCTGTGCAGACATTGTTTAGAACGTGGAAGTCAGCTTAAAGGAGACGACGTCTAAACGTTCCGTAGGCATGTCTGTGAACTACCACAGCGATAATTTTGAGATTGAGTGGATCTTCTTAATACAGTACAGATGTTGCAATCCAATTAGAAATAGGTTTCTGGTTTGCTCTGTTAGCTTGGGCTAACATTTCTGCTTTGAGCCGTATCTTTTCAGTCGTCTGGCACTGAAACGATACACGGGGCAACTACCATTGCTGTACTGAAATGACTGCATGATATGCTCACTGCTATTGTTTTAAAACAGGTGCGCTTCCTCTGACACTTTGGGTGGAGGTGGTGTGACTATTTTCACTAACTCTACCTTTATCCGATCTCCCTTGCTTTCTCAGATGTATGCCAATGCAGAGGTATTTATTTTTCTTCCCTCTCCTTTGTTTTCTTTTGTGTTTGGGAGCAAGTCCTCTACTGCAAGGCTTTGTTGCCTAAATGCTTATTCGCTCTGTTGCACACATACCGAGAGCTGGTTGGCTGTTCCAGGGTCGTTTCATAGAAATAAAGTAGTGACAAACAATTCACTGCATCTAACAAGAATGACAGAAAAACATTCATAAACAGGATCAAAACATAGTTTACAATGCCCTCAGGCTAAAATGGGATGCAAGCTTCACAATAACTACAACTTGCCTAATTAATAATTATAATAATAATGCCAATAGCTTAAGAGTCATTTCATTTTGAATAACAACGTTAATTAAAATGATACTACAATGCTTATCAAACACCTAAACATGTTATTTTGGACAAATAAATGATTGTGGTGTAATCAGACCCAAAGTAGACACTAACTGCCTGCTGTATATCATAGTCAAAGTGTTGAGTATTATTTCTGTAAGAAGCTATGCCTTCACTGTATAGAGAGCCAAGGCAGTGTTTGCTCTCATGTAGTGGCACAGTTGAACTCTGGCTGGAGTAGGAGGGCGTCTCCACTCCCCTCAGAGCGGCGTTCACTGTGTCCCGCATGCTGATTGGCTGTCATGTCCCTTCTCTCAGCCAGACAAACCAATCCAAGGCCCCCCTGGTCTCCCCGGCCCCGAGGGGCCCCGTGGGCCCCAGGGAGAGGAAGGCAGAGACGGAAGAGATGTAAGAGTGTCCCGGATGTATTTTTTTTATAATCTCCACGCAGTTCTTTTGTTCCATGGACTCACCTGGTCTGTGCATTCCCACAGGGTCTTCCAGGTTCAACTGGCAGCCCAGGAAATCCTGTAAGTAACGCTAAAAAAGGTTCTATTTGAATCGCTTACGCTTTGTTTTGTCAATATCGTGCTAAACCCACCTTTGTGTACAGAGCATTGAAGTGCACTGTGGATCAGTCCTGTCTCCGCCCCGAGCTGTTCACCACTAGTGCCGGTGCCCTTCCCGTTCCCCAGGAGGATGGCGCATTGTTAATTGATTCAATGTTGACTGGCAGGGCCACGGTGTATCTAAGCAACAGGGCGGCGCGGCAGAGGACACGGGAGATAAAGACGTTGTTTTTCTTGTTGTGTCTGTTACCCAGGGCAGCAAAGGGGAGCAGGGAGAGATCGGACTGCCTGGTCAAAGAGGCCTCCCAGGCCTACCCGGATCCTCCGTAAGAACACACACCTTACTACCACACCTGTTTGTGTGCCTGCCTGCCGGCGTGTGTGTGTGTGTGTGTGTGTGTGTGTGTGTGTGTGTGTGTGTGTGTGTGTGTGTGTGTGTGTGTGTGTGTGTGTGTGTGTGTGTGTGTGTGTGTGTGTGTGTGCGTGCGTGTGTGTTTGTGTGTGTGTGCATGTGTGTGTTGAAACCATTGATTTCCTCTCTCCTCTTTGATACAGGGACAGTCTGGCCCAATGGGGCCCAGGGGAGCTGTGGGCGAGAGAGTGAGTAACACATCACACCACCCCTCATAACACCCTCCCTCTGAGACCTCACTATCTAACGCTCCGTCTCTCTCAACACAGGGACTCCCCGGATTTCCCGGGCCCCCAGGAGCCCCTGTAAGTACCCCCTTCTCTATCGACACGATCGTAATTACAGTATGCACAGAGAGCGTTCTATGTATCATGGCCAAAGGCATTGGATTTTCTTTCTTCTAGCTGACTGTGTTCTAGAGTGCTACGCTACTATTTTCAGAGAACAGAGCTAAATGTATTGTTTGCCTTCACCCCACAGGGCCCAGAGAGTGTGGGACCACCCGTATGTATAACCCCCCGTCCTCCTCTTCACATTACAAACTGAGGCGCTAAATGCATGATCAGAGGAAGGCTTTGATGTGCTCATATCCACTGACGTGTCTTTGATGCAGGGACCACCTGGGAAGGCGGGAACTCCAGGAGACGAGGGAAACATCGGACCCGAGGTCAGTGCTCCAATGGGGCCAGTTTCACATATTCCTCTGTGGAAAAGCATGAAAGGCTTAATCAAAATTAAATCAAGCAGTGAGTGATGATGGCGTCCTCTCTCCTAAAAGGGGGCCATTGGTCCTAGAGGAGGTCTCGGTCCTCCCGGCCCCGCTGGCCCTGCTGGACCACCGGGACCCGCCGTAAGTAATACCTTCTGTTTGTCAAACTCGTTTGGTGCTCCTGTCCTCACTGGGAGGTTTTGGACGTTCTGTCTGTGACGGCTCTGCGGGGACATGTGACGGAAGCGTGGCTTTTCAGTGTCGGAGCGCGGTGTGCATGTCGTGTTTTTCCGTGTGCTTTCTCACCCCCCACCACCACCCCACCCCCATCATACCCCACCCTCACTGCCGGAGCTTTGCTGCGCCCACATCTAAACCCTCACGGCTGTTTTAGATGTCCTTGTGCTGCTGTGTTGTAGGGACCTCCGGGGGCCGGCAGCCCAGAGGGCAGTGGGGAACCTGTGAGTGTGTTTTCCTGTCTTTCACATGCATGAGAGGGGAGCATCGATACTTTGTGACAAAAAAAGTGACTTATTGTGGACACGCTGGGGCTGATTACGATATGTGTGTGTGTGTGTGTGTGTGTGTGTGTGTGTGTGTGTGTGTGTGCGTGCGTGTGTGTGTGTGCGTGCGTACGTACATGTGTGTATGTGTGTTTGCATATGTGTGTGTATGTTTGTGTGTGTTTGTTGTTGGACAGTGTCCTGCAGCCTGTCCTGCTGGACCACAGGGAAACCATGGCCTTCCAGGGATGAAGGTGAGCCCCTTCAGCAGGGACCTCCACGGTCTTCATCTCCACCCATACGAGGACCCATAAGGGGACCACTGCTTTGATTCAAACAGACAGGCACCCTAGCACAGCTTCAATGACCTGGTGATATCTGGTTCTGAGTCTATTGCTTTGTTCTCACTAGGGCCACAAGGGCGTGGCTGGCGACCCTGGAGCAGCTGGAGAATCAGGACTGAAGGTTGGGGAGACCATTAGCTGATCCTGGACATTCAACTGCACTTCCATTTTAATAAAACATTTCTTGATATGTAATTAATAATAAATAATAATATATTGAATTTATAAGGCGCCTTTCAAGGCACTCAAGGTCGCCGACATATATGTCTAAGGACATATTGTCATAACTGTGTGTGATTATGTTTGCCTTATTAACATTCTTTACAACTATTTACTGAAAGGGAGACTCAGGGGCAGCTGGTGCACAGGGTCCCCCAGGACGAATGGGAGATGATGTAAGACTTTGTTTTAGTCAGGCAATTACAAAAATGATCAGTCATTTGGCTTGGATGTAAAAAAACAAAACAAAAAACATACATACATAATACATTCTTCAACTTTGTTTGACACGTGTATTAAAAAAATACCTATTGCACTTTAGGGTCAAAGAGGGCCCATAGGATTTCCTGGTACCATCGGGGAGAAAGGAGACAACGTAAGTAAAGGTTCCATCCACCGGTGTGACGGCCGTCAAACGTCAGGATAATGACAAAGTGTGCTGGGGATGGTTTAATGTGAGCATCACCATCTGGTTTCACTGTCCTTCACAGGGTCCTCCTGGGTTCAACGGCATTCCTGGCCCAACCGGCCCACCTGGCGCTCCTGTAAGCCCCCGTCATTTCATCACCTCCATAATTATTTTTTTGGAACCTTTTCCCTGTTTTCGAACACTGACACGTGCCGCGTCACGCGAGACAATCGATCATTTTGCGGGATGGATTTATTTTCCCGGGATGTTAAATTTATCTGGAATAAGCCTTTCCAAATGTGTAATTCTTTGATTACATTTTTGTCAGGGTGTGGAGGGCATTCGAGGACGCCAAGGCATAGAGGGTCCTAAAGGGGATGAGGTGAGTGACCTTTGACCCGTATCATGAGCAGTGTTGCCTCCCAATGGAAGTCAAAAGCAACTGTGTAACCATGCATGTGCTTGACCAGGGAGCCATTGGACCCAAGGGAGAAAAAGGCCCACAAGGAGACAAAGGAGACATGGTAAGGGATGCTTTTTCAATTGATCCACTTGGCAGCGTAGTAGCAACTACACCTTAATAGATCATCATAAATTATACTGTGAATGCGGTGTGGTCAATGATCAATGAGCTTGTGATTTCAGGGAGAGTCGGGCAAACACGGCAAAGATGGAGTCCCAGGGGTCGATGGTGCTAAGGTGAGTCCACAACAAGGTTCACCTTGTGACTGAATGACCCTTCTAGTCAATAAACTTATGAACGTAAGTTCAGCTCGGCCACATAATTTCACAGCATCTGTCCAATAACTGGATTGACAAGCCACAATTAAATGTTTAAAAAGGGGGCCAACTGTCCCTTCTTCAATCGTTTGGAACGAGCTGGTTTGAACGTGACCAAACAATTGGACAAGATCAAATAAATTCACTTTGTATGATTGTGTGTACATCGTGACACTTTGACTGTTGTCCTTTTACCAGGGAGAGTCAGGACTGTCAGGATCTGTTGGTGTCCGGGGCATTGTGGGAATCCCAGTAAGTCTAGCATCTGTTTCAGCCTTTAGCCCCATGCACTCGTGTCATTGCCTTGCAGGAGACATAAACTCTACATACTTAAACAATCATTTGGCTCAAATTACATTGCTTCATGAACGCGAGAATGCTTTAAGTAGATGGACCTAGTCGCCATAGACATCTTGGTCATATTTGCATTATTGTCATAGTCACTCTGCAATTTAGATTAATTAAATCCAGTCACAAGGTTATTGCTGACTGAATTTTCGAACCCAGTCTTAAAAAGCTAGAGCTGTGAAAAAAATCTAATTCTTGTCTGAAACCACAGCCCAGACTGAGATTAATAAATCATTTACACATCTGACGGGGAGAAAATGAGACAGCGAAGACAAAGTTCCAATATCCAGTGAGGTTATGCAGGTTAGGGGCCTGGGATTGTTGAGTCGACAAAGAGAACACAACACACAGGAGAAGCTACATCAGATATGGAAGAGATCTAATGAAAGGATTACCAGTATGAGTCATTTCCTTTTCTGAGAAAGAGCATGGCCGGAAGAAAGGTAATTCCAAATCAGTTATTGATGGTTCAGTGAGGCTACTGTTTTCATCAGTAACCAGTTAAAGTAAGAGGAAAATATATTTAGTTGTCGCATATATTTTTGAATTATTTTTCTCAACTAGCTAAACTTCCTGGGAGTTATTGATCATAAACAAGTAACAAACTGTGTTATATTATATATATTAAATAGTGTTACTATATATACTTACTTATTAAAATAACGTTTAGGCAGGTATTCCTTAGATTCAGGTATAGAACATACATTTTGATAGTGGATGGTGAATGTCAGAAAAAAAATCACTCCGAAAATTGAACACTCATCAATTAAGAAAAATACTGTCAACAAACTTAGAGCAGGAAGTAAACACATATAAGAATAGATTACCTGTATTTTATTAAACGTTTGATGGTTCTAAACCGATCACCTGAAAGACGGACTGTCTTACTGACTAAACCAACATAATATGAATTGCATAGGTACACCATTATAGTAATATTAAACCAAATATCAAATAGCTCTTTTGTTGAAGCAGTTACAGGAAGACCATGCTAAGATTTTCTAGTAACTAACAAATGAGTTCATTACCCATGTAACGGTAGACAAATAACACTATCTAGTTCTTCATTTGTTTTTCAGTGTGAAAATAGTGCTATGTAAAGCAAATTATTCTGGCAGTGCTCCTTGCAACCTTAAACCCCCTTATATCACAGCATTTTATTTCAAATAATAAATGAACTGTGTAGGAGGAGAGTATCCTTTGATTTCCCACGTTAACTTAAATGCACTGGTGTCTTCATTGTTTTACAGGGGTTGCCAGGGAAACAGGGCATCGTTGGACCCACTGGGGGACAGGTTGATGACATTTCTATGATTTTAATACTACTTTCCCCTCATTATAGCACGAGCAAAATTCTTACATTTCAAAGTACGGTACCAATCTGAGATGTTTGAACGTTTGGTTCTAGGGTGAAACCGGGCCTGAGGGACCTGTTGGACCCGTTGGACTTCCGGGAAAGCCTGTGAGGATCCATGCTAATCTATCATGTACACCGCCATCACAGACATTTAAAACATCAATGATAACTGTTGTGTTTCTGAAGAAGGAGGGATTTGTGATCACCTTATGACACCACTCTGTATAGGGGGAGCCTGGCAAACCAGGAGAGGATGGTGCAGCAGGAGACAAAGGAGCTACAGTGAGTTCCTGTTAAACTCGAATCAAAATGACAAGAAAAGATGCAGATGACAAGTACATATGGTGTTTCTGTTTGTAATTTTATGAATATGGAAAAAAAAATATTAAAAAATTGTTTTATGAAAATATTAAAAATAAGTTAAGCATGAAAAAAATAACATCTACCGACCTCATCATATGACCTTGTCTAACAGCCTTGTGGTTAATTGATCAAAATGCTTCTTTCTACAGGGTGAAACGGGAAAGCAGGGACCACTCGGAGCCGAAGGCCCTCCAGGTATCCATGTAAGGAATCATTAGTTTATCACCTTGATCTTTGTATTTCCTAAGTTAGGTTTCATGTGAAGTACTTTATGTGCCACAGCTCACCCGTTCTAAGCAGTGTTTATTCTCTGCATTAACAGGGAGTACAAGGGGAAAAGGGTGACACTGGTGCTCAAGGACTGAAGGGTCATACTGGTCACAAAGGAGACCAGGTGAGACTTGGGGCTCTAACTGGTTCAGCTATCTTCCAACTGTTTGTGTTTAAATTGTATGTGGTATGACTCATCTGGACATCATCTCTGATGTATCCTCTCGTTATAGGGTCCCATTGGTCCAGTTGGTCCAAAAGGGAGTGAGGTAAGTCCTTTGAAACCAATACATTTTGAGGACTTTTATTCACACACTGCACAATGCAGAGTGAATTACATGTAACGTCAGTGATACACTTATGGAACATACTACAATGTGTCTGTTAGTTCTATCTATCGTGATGTCATGAACCTGTGTCCCTTTCCCTGTTCAGGGAGATCCTGGTCTGACTGGAGATGCTGGAGTTAAGGGAGACCAGGTATGTGCAACCTCAGAACTGGCATCTTAAAAAGATCTCAGACTGACACACTGTCCATAGTACCAGCGTTTTAACCAGACGTGGTTTGTTTATTTCCATCACTGTGATGCAGGGCCCCACTGGTCTTCCTGGTGTCAAAGGAGAGGTACATTAGAATTAAATTTACAACCTCAGACCTAAAGGTATATACCTTGTTCTGGCTTGTGGACTCTCATGTGAACACATCCCGATGTAATTTCCTCTGCAGGCTGGAGAGAAGGGCCAGAGGGGTGCTACAGGTGCTGATGGCAGGCCAGGACAGCCTGGCCACGAGGGACTGACGGGCCCCATGGGAACCCGTGGTCTGGAGGGGGAGATCGGAGTGCCCGGGCCCCCAGGGCCCAGAGGTTTACCTGTAAGTGTTGATACGGTTGTTCATGCTGAAGAGGAGGTACACAAGCATGAAATTGAACAGATGTCCCGTATAGAACAGAGAGCAGTGGACACCTGAGCTAAGGTGTTTATTGACGTGCAACAAGTACAGTTTCAGACACAAAATCTCTTAAGAAAATAGGAAGAAAAGATACCAAAGAAAGATATGAACATCAGATGTAGAGTTCAAACTGTAATGTCGGTTCTAAACAAATGTCCTGGTATAATCAAACAGAATGGAAGTGAATACAAATATAGTTTATGGTGTTGCAGTACATTAGATCTACACACATCTACATACAGTATGTTACACAGTAGAGAAACATTACAGGGGACCTGGATCTTATCTTATCTTACCTATTTACCCAATTCACACAATGTAACCTATTACAGTGTTAACACTATGAACATTTCATGTCCAGAACATGATGTATTGATAATGATTCCCTTGTTGTTTTTAACATTGTAAAGGGTGCCAAAGTGAGCGACAAAAACCTGCGAGAAATGTGCTCGGCCGTTGTGGAAGGTTGGTCATTGTGTTTTCCACCTTTAGGTTCTTGCATAACATTACAGGACGTTTCATTGCTCTTATCGTGTTGCTAGTGTGCTCTACTTCTTTCTAAAACGTTTCATTTGACATTTTCTATGAATTACAGAACAACTAGAAGAGTTTAGGAAAGAGTTCCTGAAGAAACCCGCTGCCCTCGGGGCCCCTGGTGCTCGAGGGCTGGTGGGCCCACCAGGTCCACCAGGACCAGCTGGAGCAGCGGGCGTAGCTGGACCCCAAGGGCTGACAGGCATGAAAGGGCCGCCTGGCTACTATGGGCTCCCTGGCGCAGCTGGCAAGAAAGGTAGGATGGACAGAAAGCTTTAGAGCCAAGGTCAGTCACTTTAATGCTCAAAAACTTTCAGGTGGAACAATTCAAGGTAATATGAGAAGATAGATAGCACATAGTCCATTTGAATATGTTAAATAAGTTATTGTACTGTACCGCAGATATATTGTGGTCCGAGATACCGCCCACATCAATAGCTACAAAATAGCATGGGTGAGATAGCTTTTATGTGGAGAATATCCAAAGTACATGCTCTCTACAGTGTTTCCTTCATTAAGGCCTTTTTTTAGAAAAGCGCATTGTTTGCCAGTCTCTTTGTCTTCGGGCCAACATAATGTTCCGACAGAACCTTTACAGAACAGTCACTGTCGACGTGAGTCACACACAGTCTTACACAATCAATGATTCACAAACATGCTGGGATCCGAGGGTTTCCAAAAGCCTTTCCTCTTAAGCTGTGTTGTCACCATCCCCATTGTCCGTGTTGCAGAGCCGGCATTGTGGAACCCAAATCTTATTTCGTGGCCTAATTGATTTTTTGGGGGGCGGGGGGGGGATTTTCTGCAGGTGACGCCGGCGAGAAGGGAGATAAGGGAGAGAAGGGAGAGAACGGAGTGGGAATTCAGGGAAGCCCAGGCGAACCTGGTGCACAAGGTAACACCATCGCCTCACTCCTATCTTACAAACATTCACCATGTTGGCATGCTCGACAGTATTATACTGCTCATACAAATTAGTGAGCTTACCTGCTTTCTAAGACGTTAAACTTGCCTCATCAACTGCCTTTTATAGATGGGCTATTTTTTGGCGGGGTAGGATGAAAGTGATTGGTTACGATGGTCACCCTGCTGAAATTGACACTGTTAGTTACTAGTAAAATAATGGTATTACGATTGGTGACTGTCTGGTTCTTTGCATCTCTCAGGCCCACCAGGCAAACCTGGCATTGGGAAGGACGGCCGGGACGGAGCCAACGGCGATGCAGGAAGTCCTGGGGCTGCAGGAGTGTCTGGTCCTCGAGGTGCCACCGGGGCCCCTGGCCTCTGTGACCCCTCAAACTGTACTCTGAGGGGCCCGCCCCTCTACATGATGAGTGGGAAGAAGTCGGCCAGTTACAAAAGGCCGTGAGATTCCCGAGGCTTAGAAACACTCCACATGTCTACCTGCAGTTACAGCTACCCCTAACTGGGCTCCCCAGTCCAGGGGTGGCGATCCTCTGGAGACTTCAAATACCTCCATTGCACCACAGAGCTCAGAGACACCAAGGGCAACAGAGACAAGGCATCAAAATGTAGAATACTGTATAGACCTTTCAACCTTTAATTTTTCTTCAGATTGTGTGATTATGTAGAGAAATTTTACAGGGTGGGTTTTCAGAGACAGCTGCTGTCCACGTCAAGATAACTTCTAGACTGACAAAAGACCAACGGGCTACTGAGCTGTCCAAAAGTAAATCTAAGCTACTCTTATTTTCCTTGCTGTGTTTTACTTTGTGTTGGTCTTAATGTTGAGTAAAATAAAGTAAAAACCAGGGAAACCTTATTGTTGTAAAGTATGATGTAGTTGGAGCTTCATTTTGAATTCTTCATTGATTGAATGAGATCACCAACTCTTTTGGTCTTGGCTGGATGAGATAGGTTCTGGTTGGTCAAGACCGTTCCAGTCATTGGTTACAGGTCACTAGATGTTGCCTGGTTACTAAGGAAGAGTCAACATCCAATCCTTTGTCTTTTTCCAATGATTCATTCATTGAGCAAATATGACCTTTAGCAAGCAGCCAATTGGACCGAGCATTTCCCTTCTTGCCAGAGATATTTTGGGTTCTGAAATATGCCATCGTGTCTTTGAGACGAAGGTTATGGGCTATGAATTATCAATAGCGTGCAGTGGTGCAGTAGATTTGTTCTTTCAAAATCAACATTCCAATCAGCTGAATAATTGGTCATATAATTCATCAATACCTATATTGAGTTTTTTTTATATTTATGTTAGGAATTGCAGAGCAAGTGACTCACATTTGATTTAATGGAGAGTTTAATAGGAGCTATCGCATTATAAAAGTGCAAACAACACAAATTAAAAAATGTGCTGCCAATAACAATTCTGCTGGTTGTGAGCTTTCAGATGGCCTGTACACTGTCTGGCCTGAAATACATGGCTGTCCAAGGCAGAGAAAATATTTACAATATAAAGAGAGCCAGTACACAATTTACTGTAAAGTAGGCTTGCAGAATGCAACATTTTCCTTATTGGTCACTCCAAGGGAAATACTACATGCATAACCTTTGTTATTTAGGACATGGCATGTATGTCATAAAATAGGCCATCATTGAGGAGTGCACACCAAGAAAAGGAAACATATTTTCTATAAAATGGATCTGTCCCAGTCTTTATTACAATATACAGTACAGTACACATATACGTCTTGCCTATATCTTAGATTTGTCTGTATTAGCACCAATTTATCAGGATTAAAGACTAGGCTGTGTAAACATTAGGTGTAGCCTAATGATTAAAAGTGTGGCTATTTAAAGTATAACTTAATCAACTCCTAACCCAGTAACATATAATTAGTTGTTGTGAATATTTGATAAGGTATGCAAAAAGGAAACCAACCAATGAATGAACGCTTAGATTTAGATCATCAAACCTAATGCTAAATCTTAGCCTGCAGCATGTCTGAATAAGAGAGTACGAGGATTTTGATGGTAGAAAGACTGACCGATAATCACAAGGTAGCTGATTCAAAGCCAGCATCTCAAGCAAGACACTCAAGCAATTAATAATAATTGATTGCATTTGATATAGCGCTTTTCTAGACACCAGAAGTGCTTTACACTGTTGGGGGTGATTCTCAGTTAAGTCACTGATATAAGCACCCACCTGGGTAATGTATCCCTGTCTCTCTAGAACAATCTCCCCACAACCTCCCTATACCCACAGACTGTTCTGCTGGGGGTAATGTGTGTGGTGGGGGGACTTTGTGTAGGGAAGTACTGCAAAGAAGGAAATAGACAACTTGTTTCAAAAAATTGTGAAAGGAATTTAAAATAGACCTTTAAATTACAATACTGATTTGGTTTAGTTGTGCAATGAACAGAAAAAGGAAACAGACATTCTCGATTTGAAACTGTTTGTCAAAGCTGTTTGGATACCATCCTCATTCAAAAATTCTATGACCATAACATGAAACATCCAGTTCTTAAAATGTTTAAATTGTACATGCATTGTACTGTAAGGTTTTTCTAATTGTATTCTAACAATAACATCACTGAGCGGGTTCATTGGATGTCAGTCTATCTGGAATTAAATACAAAATATTTTTTTGTAACAAGCAACTGAAGCCAGCAAAAGTTTGGTGTAAACCATTCCAAAGTGTATACTGACATTTGGGTAACTTTTAATAAGATAACTTGGGTTACAGTTAACACTATCTGAATTTTCGTCCCCTTTCTATCAGGAATGACAGTATTTTGTTTATACCATTTTTAACTCAGTCGTAATGTGATTGGTTGTCAGTCAACCAGTAGTCCAGAAAGGTTTCAGGTTGATTTACATGACATCAAAATTCATTTTTTTTAAGAAATAAGAGATACCAGTGGCACTGCAAACGTAGCATTGATGTTATTCTAGTATTTGCAGACAGGAGATAAAAGGCCAGGTTCCTGGTCAAGAAGGGTTAGAAATCCAGCAGTCTGGCACACAGTCTGGTAGTGGTGGTGGTGGCCTAGTGGGTAGGACTGCTACCTGGTGACCTAAAGGTCATGAGTATAAAATTCCACTTGGAAACATCGCCACTGTGTGCCCTTGAGCAACGCGCTTAACCCTAAATTGTTCCAGGGGGACCATCCCTGTAATCTCATTGTGAGTCACTTTGGATAAAAGTGTCTGCTAAAGCACAAAAATGTTTAATGTAGTGTCAATGTAATCTCATTAGATCTGCATATTTTTGGGTGGGGGAAATGCATAACCTCATTCATGAGGGGGTGTGTTTTTATTATGCCGTATTTTCTTGTCGCCGTTTTTAAAAAACAGAATGTGAGACGTGTCCAATCCCTTTGTGAATAGCCCCGGCTTGACTTGAAGGGAAGGTATAATTGGTCCGGGAGGGACATGATGAAGACATCCATCAAGCGCTTTACACAGAATAGCCTAGTCATCACAATGCAGGGAGCTCTCCAGCACCATGCCTTCCTTTAACAGGACCTGCAGCCAAATCGTTGGTCCCGGCGAGGTTATATTTAGTAAGCGACACTGAGCAGCTGTGTGTTGCTGTGGCAAACAGGACCAAAAAGGAAAGGATACAGTGGCACAGTAGCTAGTGGGAAACAAGTAGCTTTTGAAGCACAGTGGATCAGCTTTGAACATGAACATCTTACCTTTAATTCTAGACCGTTCACTCCTCAAGGAGAGAGCTGATGAGGTTGTGCAAATGCAGCCGACAACTAACGGTATAATTTGACATGTGAAGTTTTGGAACAAAGCTAATCTATTAAATTGCATGTTTGAACATTGTGGATTTTCTCTCCATAGTCCAGATAGTAAGAACTAAAATAAGATAAGAGGCATAAAATGCAGAAATCTTAATTTTGCACACCATCCCCTTCGATAATTAAAGTTAGGAATTGAACACACGCTGTTTCTCCAGAGGTAAACCTCTTTTCCTATTAAAAGAAAGTTAGATAATTCCCTTGGATGAACAATAAACAAGCTTGACTCCAAAGCTCCCCAGCAACGGATCAATTAGGTGCACACTGATGAATGTGCCTAGCTAAATCTATGGTGCAAGTATTCTGATGAATGTGCCTAGCTAAATCTATGGTGCAGGTATTCTGATGAATGTGCCTAGCTAAATCTATGGTGCAGGTATTCTGATGAATGTGCATAGCTAAATCTATGGTGCAGGTATTCTGATAGTCTGATAGGGGGCTACTTCAGTGAACTTAGTGGCTAAGTCAATGTGGTGGACAACCATGACAAAATGTCTAACATTCAACCCTAACCTTTTATCTCTCCACGCATCCCCAAAAAACAAACCGAAACAAAACCAAACAAATATCTGACCGGCAGCACGTATCCACAATTTAGGGTTACCATCATCTTTGGAAAATAAAAATAAATTCAATTCATACTGACACGTCCGAGTTCTCTCTCTGTCTGTCTGTGTCTTCCGTTTTAGGTCCCCTTGACATTTTTTGTGTGAGGTCTGGACGCCATGCTGGCGTAATAGGCGCACTGGGAGGGGTCGCACTGGCCGGTGGGCCCCGTGGGACCGGGCAGCCCTTGAGGCCCGGGGTTTCCTGGTTCTCCCTGAGTTCCAGCTGCTCCAGGGCTGCCGTCCTTACCGTAGCCTGGCATTCCAGCTGGACCTGGAGCAGTATGGAGGCAGAAACCATGTGACAAAAGACACCACATTGGGCACAAATCAAAAGCACAATGAATCCAGATATGAATACATATTTCTCAGTTGTAGGGGGAACATTACCCATGGGACCAATGGGCCCTTGCTCTCCTCTGTCACCCACACCGTTCTCCCCTTTCTCTCCTCTTCCTCCTCTCTCTCCTGGAATGGACATAGGGGAAGAGAAAAAACACCTTGGGTTAAAAAACGACCACGTGTTTCAATGGTGGCACAGTCAGCATAAGCCAACCAACAAGTGTTTGGACTGAAAGAAAGACGAGGTAACTGCATCACAAAGTGTATTTCACAGCTTACGTTCCAACTCCAGGATATTATTACAAATAGGTGATTTCCATATAGCAGTTAGTTGTTGCTTACCTTTGGGGCCCATTGGCCCCCTAAGGCCCTCTCCCCCGTTCTGACCCGGCATGCCAGGCTCTCCAGGGGGCCCCGCCCGGCCAGCAGCACCGTCTTTACCTGAAGGCCCGGGTGGCCCAGGACGACCTGCCGTGCTCTTAACGTGAGCTGGCTGAATCTGGTTCATGAGGTACGCCATCTTGGCTATAATCAAAGAAAAAACACACATGAATGTTGTACAACTGCACAACACCAACAGCATAGCAACATGGAAATGAGTAATATCTCCGGCTCACCGTCCAACTGTTTGGCCAGTTCCTCCTGAATGAGCCGTCTCATTTGCTCCAGTGATACTGACTCCCCCTGCGGGGCCACGCACAACCACTTATTATACTTTATAAATGAATATATATATATATAATATATAAAACAAATGTAGTCATAATATTCCCATGACATTGATTGAATACGGCAAGGGTATTTTCGCGAAGCTCCAAAAAGATACATGTACGCGATGAGACAATGCCAACACCCACCCTCGGTCCGGGGAGGCCAGGGTTTCCTGAAGATCCCTGCGGCCCCGTGGGCCCTGGCTCCCCAGGGGGTCCTGACATGCCCATCATCCCCGTGTGGCCCTTCCTGCCCGGAGGTCCTTCATTGCCAGGCATGCCTGGGTCTCCTGTAGGTCCTTTGTCTCCCTTGATACCTGAGTCTCCCTTGGAAAGGTCACACGGCGCTGGTTAGTTGTCAGTCTCTGTTAAGGAAGAGCACCATATAGCTCCCTGACACACGTACCCTCTCTCCTTTAATACCGCGGTCTCCCACTCTGCCAGGCATCCCCTGCAAGAAAATAATCAGGAATTGGTACATCATGAATGATTCATATTTATCTATGACTATTCTATTATTGGATATGAATCCCATATCTATGGATTATCTATGAATAAATCATTATATTATTGTCAAAACTACCTGTTTTCCTTCTGGGCCAATAGGACCGGATGGACCCTAGACAGACAAAAAGCCACATCATTTACTCAACGCACCAAATTGACAAATCCTTATGCCGGTTAAATAAAGCAACCCTGCAGAGACAGAAGACGCTCTGTGGGAAGCTTTTAGACATGAAAGGAGCAGAAATCCCCACTTACCGAAGGTCCTTTAGGCCCGCTAAAGCCCGGTAATCCTGAGGTTCCAGTCTCTCCCTTGGCTCCCACCGGGCCCTGCGTTTACACCAGGGCAACATGAGGTACTTATCACATGGCACGCACGCGGAGCCCCGCGCTCCGACGCTGAGAGCCAAACTCATTACGGAGGATTCCGCCAGATTAACATTTAGCCGCAGTTTTTATGAGCACAGCCTGAATGCAAATCTCATAAAAGAATCTCGCAGCGGGACATGCCAGCTGTAACAGATTAATATTCATATTTACACGGGGCTCGGGAGTCCTGATTTTGAACTGGTTATGCCAGGCACAGGTCAACAAAAGGAGTCCTCGTGCGTGACAAAATGAGAACAACATGGCGGCGAATAACAAACAATCTTACATTAATGGAAAAAGAGTTGCCCTGGAAAATGATAAGGAGTGCCTCTGGAGAATCTAGATGGACTTACTGGAGTCCCTGGGGAGCCTGGCTTTCCTGAGGGCCCTGGTTCACCTGGTTTACCCTTTGGAGAGAGAAAAACGAGAGAGAGAGAGTGAGGGAGAGAGTGAGAGAGACAGAGAGAGACAGAGAGAGAGCGAGACAGAGAGAGAGAGAGAGAGAGGACAGTTACATAATGCCACTTTGTGTCCATCTCTGACGTTCTGATTGTCATTATGTCATGTCTGCCCCCCCCCGGTGACTGACCGACTCTCCTCTCGGACCAATGATTCCCTCCGCTCCTCGGGGCCCACTGGCGCCCTACAACACAACACAGAACAGACCAGATTTCACATGTGAAGTGGATGCAGGTCACTACCACTACACAAAAACTAACGAGGCAGAACTCACTTCTTTCCCCGGTTTGCCCTCGCGCCCAGGCACTCCTTGTTTTCCGTCTTCACCCTGTTTGGCATTTCCGAGTCAAAGGTGAGAAAAACAACATCAAAGCACCACATTCCAAGGCAGTTTATTCGTTTCCTTTCTTTTAAAGCGTAACAAAATAGCTGGCAAATCCACCTTTGGCTAATTTGCCTGTTGAGCCATTGAATCATGTTGACACGTGCCACACATTCTATCCGTCTAGAGTAACACCCCCGTCATGGTTTACGGTGACACAGTGTGGGCAGAGGATGTTCCTGGCTATCGCTCAGACACTTTGGGGAGAAGGGGGTGCTGTGATAACTTGTCTGCTGTCAGAGCAGCCGTGACAGAGGCTTCATGCAGCGTGTGTGTGGAGCGGCGCAGGCCCGAGGGCTGACAGGAGGCTGGCGCAGCGGCACTCACCGCTTTCCCTAACGAGCCATGCTATTTGCTGGTCACACACACTGCAGTGGCGCGGGGGCTCCCCCAGGGGGCCCCGTGCGTGCCCAAGCACGTGACACAGAGCAGCAGGTGCAGGGGTTATCCGGGGACAGGGCCCGTGCACAAAGTGCACATATGGCTGCTGTATAGCAGGGTGGTGGATGAGGTCCTCTGAAATACATCTTGTGTGCCGAAGGGATTGGACTAGGAGACGGTGTCCTATGTCCCTTCTCTGTAAGCGTGTTAAAAATACATGGCTTGTATTGCACTGACCTTTGATCCTGCCGGACCTGGCTCTCCTCTGTGACCCTTGAAGCCCTGTGAGGAAAGATGAAGACCTTCGATCAAAACAGGTGCGGCCATCATGCACTCCAGACCACAGCACCAACGATCGGTGTAGTCATACTTACAGGAAGCCCGCGGAGGCCAGTGTTGCCTTCTGGTCCTGGTTCACCCTGCTTGCCCTGTGACAGACAGCAGAAAAAGATTAGAAATGGATCACAACATGTACACCTATCTAATTCATTCAGAAAAACAACTACTTATTTTTCAAGCTCCCTGGCCATAACGTAATCGGGCATCCACGCTCTTAGGCAGGGAGCAAACACATTGGAATCACACTATCAACACAGACCAGCAGATGCAAGGTGGCAGCTGGGGTGGTGGTAGGAGCAATTTTTCACTTGTGTGCATCAGGCAACGGTGCAATGACTTGATCTGAACCTTTAAATAGGTCTCACGATGGACGAGGAACATTTTGATTTGTGTGCGTGTGCGTGTGCGTGTGTGTGTGTGTGTGTGTGTGTGTGTGTGTGTGTGTGTGTGAGAGAGAGAGCGAGAGAGAGTATTTGAAATCTAAAAGCTGTCTTAAAGTTAACAGTCTGAAGTTAAGCTGGAGCTTCATTTTAGTTTGTCTACACAATGATTTGTCATAACACAAGCTTCAAAATAACATGATGGTCATCGGTCTGTACTCACAGGTTCACCCTGTTCCCCTGGTCTGCCATCTTTCCCCATTTTCCCTGGCTGTCCCTGGAAACAAATGACTCAGAGTGTGTGATAGCAGTATGGTTATATATGCTTACATACAAGCCGAACATCCAGGAGAGATTTGACTGGTTATCCAAAAGGTTGTCTTACTATCATGCCAGGGAGACCCGGTGGTCCTTGGATTCCTTTCAGGCCCTCCTTGCCCTGAGAAAAACAAACACAGGCCGGTCACAGTCTACCCACTGTAATGATGAACGGCCCTCTGCTACTCCTCGGCCCAAAATGGCCCACATGCCAGAGCGAGAGAGGGTCTAAAAGTGGTGACACATGGGTAATAGGTTCTTTGAGGTGCAGAGAAGCCTGACCTTTTCTCCGGGTGCTCCTGGAGGGCCGATGGGTCCTGGCTGACCGTCCGCACCCTGATGGGAGGAAGAAGAACAATTAGAGAAAAACGACGAAGGGGCCCCAAACCCGTGATACAAAAGAGGGTGAGGAGTTTGCATTTTACTGTTATTAACTTTTAAAGCGCACTATTTGAGTTTGCACAAGTCCAAATGCAAGGGTGTGCCAAAACAG
Source organism: Galaxias olidus (assembly GCA_026901105.3). NCBI lineage: Eukaryota > Metazoa > Chordata > Actinopteri > Galaxiiformes > Galaxiidae > Galaxias > Galaxias olidus. The sequence goes on from JAPMUY010003159.1 coordinate 246,724, forward strand.
AACATGGAATGAGAGGGGAGCAGACACTCACAGTTTGGCCCATTAGGCCAGCAGGTCCGGGGTGTCCTTGGGGTCCTGTGTGTCCCTGCGGACATGGAGGCGGGAGGTAAGGCTGCGTACTAACACCCCATTCCATTTGAACAGCGTTGCGTACTTCATACACGGCATTAAGAAGAAGTAAAAAAGTCCAGCTCTTAATACCTTTTCACCTTTGTCTCCAGGTCCACCAGCCGGTCCTCGGTCTCCTTTCACACCCTGGGGTAAAAAAACTATTGTTGATAATCCCAAAAAACAAACGGCTTTCGCGCTTTGCTAACACGTTTACACGTCTTTGTGTGTTGTGTTGGGACTTGCCTTCTGTCCGTCGGCTCCCGGGGACCCTAGAGGCCCGACTGGACCAGGCTGACCCTGTAATGACAGAGCAAACCATCAGTCTCTCCCCACGGGGAGGCACACTGTCACCAGGCCTTCATCACCCTCCGCCGCCTGCAGAGGAGGCCTGCGTAATGGCGCGGAGACAGCCTCGCTGTCGGACAAAGTGAAACTGAGCAGACCAACGTCCCTGCACCAAAGACTAGTACAGTGATTTATTTTAGGACACTTTGTCATGGGAGATAGGAGGTTTCATCATCCCGTCTATTCACATAACGTCAGAAAGTAATTGGACAGGGCCCTTACTTGGTAGCCATCTTGTCCGCTCTTCCCAGGCGGTCCGGTGTGCCCCTTCTCTCCAGGCGCTCCAGGCAGACCAGGCTGGCCCGGCGCTCCGGCTGGGCAGTCTGGGCACTAAAGACAGGTCAAAGGTTTATGATGAGCAGGTAAGAGTCAGGACCTCAAACATGGACAGAGTGTAGGAATCGATCTCCGAGACTCAGCTCACCTTGAAATTCAGATCAGGAATTTCGGCTGCTTTACCCTGAAAAGCGAGTATGCACAGTGCCGTCAGTGCTACATATAAGATGGGTTAGGATATTAACTTTGGACCAGTGATGGTTTACGGTTACTGCACTTATTTGTCAGTTAAAAGCCATTGGAGAGGGCCTAGACTCACGGGTTCTCCAGGTGATCCTTTCTCTCCTGGTCGTCCTGGCAAGCCCTGTCACCCGGGTCAAGAGACAGGTAAGAATGGCATACAGTATGTGTTGTCCTTCAACAGTACTCCCTGTTTGTATTGTCCTCCATTTACCACAGACAGCCTCAAAGGACACATCTGACTAATGAAAATGTCTGACTTCAAAGTCAGCATAATGAAACAACAACGGGCATAAATGAAACATGAACACAGCCCACAGAAAGGCCATTTTGTGTGGACCTACGTTGTGCCCGGCGGGCCCCTGTGGACCAGCGACTCCTTGAGGTCCTCTCATACCCTGAGCAAGACAAAGTCAGGAGAGAGGATTCAGCTTTATTCTTTGTTCATTTTCTTTGTCACAAAAAGGAAACAGCACTAATCATATTTACCGTCGGGCCAGCATCTCCATTCAATCCTGACGGTCCCTGCAAATACAGAAATCTATTTGAACACATAGGGAAAAGGTAGGAGGCTAAGAAAGTCACAAATGTTACATGGGAGTGTTTCATTACCGGGGCTCCAACTTTGCCCTCTCCAGGCGAACCTCTGTCTCCTGGCAAACCCTGCAGTCCTTGTGGTCCCGGTAGGCCCTGTGAAGAAAAGGAACCAATGCCACATCATTAGCCGCTGGAGTACAACTCAGATCACCGATGGTGCTCACATCATACCGAGTGGTTCATATAATTTTCTACCACAATTACATCTGGTACGGGCTTCTGCCTGTACTACAGCCAATGTTGTTGTACGTGCCGAGAAAGACCTTTCTCTCCTTGATCTTTCATAGGAAAACCTCATCCAAGTTGGGTATATACTGCAGCGAAACTAGGGATGAGGAAGGGGAACCGAGAGGCAGACAGTGGGCATCTGTGGCCTTTGCCGTGGCCGCTGTCTTCCTCCCACAGTCCTTTCCTAACCCCACTGGAGGAGGGGCCTGCCGTTTATCAAAGCACTGGTCACACTGTGCTGCTCATAGAAATTGCTTTTGTTACCTCTGACAAAAGAAAATGGATTGTTTCGCTGCCATGCTGGAGGAATTGTGTTATCCCCGTTGGCATGAGAGCATCGGTGCATACCAAAGGATCACACACATTCGAACGCACACACGCACGCACGCACAAACACACACACGTTCTCTCCCACAAACCCACAGCATCTACCTTCAGCCCTGGGGGTCCTTGAATCCCTGGTGGTCCAGGCTCCCCCTGTAAAATCAGAGAGGGTTCTGATCAAATCCCTCGGCATTCAAAAATTCAAGTCCCTTGGAGAAATCATTTAGATACGGATGTTAACCTCTTACATTTTCAACATGCAGTGTCTCGGAAAATTACTAAGTGCTGTTTTTGTTGTATGTTTGTGCCACCACCTGACAACAGTAAGACTCCCTAGCCGCTGGCCACGGCCCACAGCAGCTGCACTGCAAGCAGCAGCCGCCCTGTGTGTGTTTATCGCACATTGCTCAAACAGTTCCTTTTTTGTGTGCTGCTATTTTCTTTCCTGCTGTATCAGCAGCATGGCCATATGGCTCAAGTGGGCGAAAGAAACAATTTCAGTAAACAGGTTGAATTGACAGAGAGAGATATGCCCACTCAGGTGAAATCCTTGGCTTGGCAGTACTGCTGGCTTTCATGTACATTATACAGCCAGTCCCACACTGGGAGCTGGTGGCAGCTGAAAGGCAGGGTGACAGATGTATGCGGCCTACACCCCTGCATGGGAGGGACTATCAATTTAAGCCTGGGGTCCTCAGTACTTTAATTACCTGATTGGAAGTCAGCCAGCGAACACCTGTACACAATTTACAAGCCTGGGTGGCATGTGGGCCAGCATCACAGAAATGAATTCAATATAGGGTCCTAGCTGTTCTCTTTGTAGGGATAAAGTTGGTCTTACAGTCAGTCCGTCCTTCCCTTTTCCAGGTAGTCCAGGGGGTCCAGCCACACCGGCATCTCCAGGTGGACCGGGCAGGCCAGCGCGCCCCTCTTTACCCAGGTCACCCTGTGGAATGTAAAAAAAAAGGGTTTCATCTCAGGCATCTCCATATGTGCATATAGGTCATATGGCTGTAAGGCTTTATTCCACTGTCTTGAGACCAGTCTGGAAATGCTACCAGTACTGTCCAATTCCGCCAAAATGTGCCTGTTTTCTGGTTGATGCAATCAGAAAGGCCTTCGTTCTTTAACGTACACACTCACAGTTTAGATACAGTATGTGTAGTGGATTTTTGTGTAAGAACCAGTGCAGCTACCCTAGGAATAAAGATTGGAAGTTCATTCCAATCTGTGGAAAAATTACTTGGGAAAATGGCATGGAAAAATTCCTTTTACTCTGTCTACATTACGTACAGTCATTCAGTGAAGTTTTGCAAATGTGTTTGTCACTGACTTGTCATTACATTCAGCCCAGGAGTTCATGTGGTTTCTACACAGATCTAAGCCAGTGCTCGGCATGGCTCTATTCTTAGCACTGTCTCTCGCCTCCTTCATTGTTCATACAGGTGATGATAATGAATGCAGGTCACGGAGACACTGGGAAATGAGCCAAGCAAAGAGCCCTTGTAATACAAATGACACCCTCACAACCTCTCACTACCTTGTGAAAGACAAAAACAAAATGAATGAAAGTTTTTTTTTTTCAATTTAGAATTGTGTTCAGATACACTACCTACTCACGGGATTAAAATTATGCATTAGGCCTAGGAAACAAAAAAAGACGTCTGCAGCATAACAAAGACAACGTGGATTCAAGATCAGACAAGGACGGAAACTGATATCACATTCAATATATTGTGTATGATGATCACAAAGATGTACTAGGTCTAAAAATTGAAATTCATAATAGATCCTCAGTGTTCCACAAAGGTAGTTTGAGGAGGGTTTTCAAACCTTGCAGTATTCTTCCATTTCTGCCCTAGTCAGACGTCTGTGTTGTCTGAGGTGATTTGAGTCTTTTCCTCTGACCATCAGACTTTTTAAACAAATCTATGTAATTTTCCATCAGAAGGTCCCTCACCCTTTCTCCTCGCTGTCCAGCAATTCCAGGAGGTCCCATGGTTCCAGGGATTCCCTGCATCACAGGCATGGGATGTTTAGATTCCATTCGTTGGAGGGTACAAAGAGTTTGACTTCATTTGATTTTGTTTTTAAATCCCATGAATGCACATACCACATTGCCAGGTAATCCACGGGCGCCTTGAGCTCCAGCTAATCCAGGTGGACCCTTAGAGTGAAACAGAACTCATTCAGGCAACAGTCCCAGATAGGGTTTGTTTTAGCTCTACAATCTAATCACAACAGAACTCACAGCGTCTCCGGCACGTCCGACTTCTCCAGGAGGACCAGCTTCACCTTTCAGTCCCTAAATCACAGGAGCAATGTAAAAAGTCATAGTAACTCGGTTGGTTTCATTTTAATATATGAGCATCAGTTTGTGTTGATGCAGTACATTTTCACTGGGGGTGTGAATGTTAGGGTCCTCACCTGGGGTCCAGGAAGTCCCTTAAAGCCTTGTTCACCAGGCAATCCTCGTTGACCCTAGGAGAAAAAAAACAAGGATTGGGAACAACTGGGCAAAGAGTGCAAACCTGATCTCAAAGAGAATCTGCACTTTTGTATGTGAACAATGAAGCTGAATTTGTTTTTCAAATGTTGATGGTTTGTGGGATCAGTCCAGAGAATGTGGAAGAACATGAAAATCACTAGTAACACAACGTCTACCGTCGTGTGAATAATGGATGTGATTATCTGTGACAAAGTCCTATGAAATATAATTGCTAGTATTCATTTTCTCAGTAGACTGTGTCCTAAAAAAACAATGACTGAGTGAAAATCCATAGTCAGATCCACCAAATGCAAAACACTGGGAAAGGAATATGTTAAATATATTTTTACATATCTTTAAATAATAAAGCTATTTAGAATTCAATTTCTATAATGACATAAACATCAACTATTAACTAGTAGCCCGTTACATATAGGAGAACAAGGTTCAACCTCTTCTGACATCTAGTGGTGTGTTTCATAACGTTTAAGGTAAGTCCAAAATCTCTATTGAATTAAAAAATAGTATGAGAGGAACACTTACTATTTCCCCTGGTTTCCCCTGCTCTCCCTTTTCTCCCTTCTCTCCAGGTTTTCCCTAGGAAGAAACAAATATGTCCTTGTAAGCAACCAAACAAGAAATCGAAAAACAACCCTGTTGAAATCAAATGTATTATGCAAAGTGCATTGAAATGCGTGAATCCATAGTGCCCCATATCATTGGCAGTTGACATTTTCATGAAAACATAGTTATTTATCAGTTGTAATTGAAGAAATTACTTTACAAAAATCTAATTTTATTTAATTCAAATATTTTCAGTGAACGAGCAAGCATGGTGTGCATTAAGAAAATCTCCTAATATCAAATGAAAGAAGTAAATAATTAACTTTTGAATAAAGTAAAATAAACCAGTTATTTATTAACAGGTTCATTCAACTTAACTTTAATAACTATTTATAAATGTAAAAATAAACCAGTTACTTACTGTCTCACCAGGTATTGGGATAACATTAGCCACCTAGGAAACAGAGTTGTCATGATGTTACATTAGCATACACAAACCACTATCTTTAATAACGGGAACATGCTATCTCTCAGTATGGGCTAGCAGAAACTTTCTTTAAAAACATCTGTTTGAGAGACACATTGAATCTTGTCTCACTGGGGCGTTCAACACTCACACAATACTAATTGACTGTATTAGTCAAGCATCAATTTCGCTCACATTTCCTGGCAGTCCCGCAGGTCCTCGTTCTCCTACATCACCCTGAGGCGAGACAGAGAAACGGTTAGCTCTCTCACATAGTCTGCACAGTAATAGCCTTATTACAGATAATGTGGTCATTAGGGATTACAAAGTGGAGAGAACAGTTCCGTGGCTACACAATGCAAGTGCTGCATATCATTGTCAAATTAAAAAAATATTTGGATTATTGTCTGGTTCATTAGACAGTTATTTTCGTGAAATTCCCATAAAGGTATGTTTATAGACCACTAAAATTAAAGGATCATCCCACTGAAATGTTTAAGTTGTGTGATGTCTAGAATTTTCTTCCACATTTCACTAACAATCACATTCGTTATAAAACTAAGCTAGGTGAGCCAAATGTGTCTTGGGCTGAGGGAAAAATAACTTCTATGGTTTGACTGACTAGAAAGGGTTGCTACTCCTACTTGGTCCCGCAAACCAATCAAACCAATCGTTTTGTTTGCCAGTGTGACAGGAGACGGACCGAAGTAGGCCTTCATTCGATCCTACCTTGTCACCCCTTTCGCCTTTTGGCCCAATCAAACCTTCTTTTCCTCTTTCACCCTGGAAAGCAAAACAAGGAAGATTAGAGACAACAAAAGTCAAGAATTCCCTCTTTCCATTTGATTTGGGTCATTTGGCGTGTTAAGCACTGATATGTAAGTGCAGGAAACGTTGCCATGGCACCCACCAGCACTCCTTTCTCTCCTTTGGATCCAATGGCCCCAGCCACTCCTTGTGAGCCGGCTTGTCCCTGAAGACACAGACACAGAGACACGTGACAAACAGAACTCTGACCCCAAACGCGTTGACGGCTAAACTGCAGACGGAGGACGGACTCACTCTCTCGCCCGGCGGTCCTCTCGGCCCAGGAGGCCCGTCTTCTCCCTGGGAGGCACACACAAAAACATCAGAACCTCCTCAGATTATTAGCATTTGTTAGCGTTGTCAATTTCGGAGTCAAACAAAGCTCTCCGTAGAGTTCACCTTGCTCTGTTAGCTCAATGAGCGTTCACCGTAAAATGAGAGAGATAGGAGAGTACCTTAGGACCGTGTTTGCCAGGGAAGCCATCGTTCCCAGGCTCTCCACTGGGGCCCTGTCGAAAGACAAAAGGATGTCAGTGCTGTACTAACAGCATGCTTGCATCATAGATGGGGTGCCAAATGTGCTCTGGTTGTAAACAATGCTCTGTGTGTCAGTGGAAAATATCTCTCAATCATATAGCTGTTTATTGCCGCTGACCTTAGCGCCGTCATTTCCAGGAAACCCATCCAGGCCATCTTTACCAGGCAGACCCTTTAAAATGGCAAACCAAACAGAGAAGAGGTAAGGTACACTAACAGCGTGGGACACCTTCAATTGTCTCCAAGAGGAGGACACCTAAAACTATAAAAGAGTAGAAGACTTACAGACTTCCCTAGCTCTCCTGGCTTGCCTGAGAGTCCACGCTCACCAGGGAGGCCCTTGGAGTGGCAAAGAGACCCAGTTAAACAGCGTGTAACTCTTTGTTTGTATGAACATGATCTATATCAGAGATGGAAGGAACTTTGTTTTCCAACCACTTACCGGAGGCCCAGTTTGTCCTGGATTTCCCGGTGGCCCAGCGGGACCTTGGAGACCCTGGACAATATACAACAATATTCAAAAGTACTTCAATAGCTACAGTTCATCAATGGCAATGGGATCAGACACCTGTCACATGTAGCAGTACCGCCATCAGCCACTAGAGGGATGTATCGTTCTCTACATTGTGAAAAATCTGCTTGGGTGAAATGTAAATTGAGGAGTTGTTTTCCTCTCATAAATTGTGATTAGAAGAGGCAGTTATTGTAGTTGCTAATCTGTCAATGCATTTAAATACTTGCAGTGTAAGTGTTGGTAAGGATTTAAGGAACTATACTATGCTTCCAGAAAAAAAGAACATTCTGCATTATTCTTACAGCTGGTCCAGGAAGACCATCCACTCCAGGTAAACCGCTTTCCCCTTTCTTCCCCTAAACAAGCAAAACAAAACATAGAAAGGGCAAAGGTTAAACAAGCTTTGGCATTTCATTAGCAAAAACTCCTCTATACTTTGTGTGGGCTATCAAGTAAGATTGGCATTTCATTACTAAAAACTCCACTATACTTTCTGTGTGCTATCAAATAAGATTGCACTTCTGTCCCTTCTCCATATTTGTCTTTGTAAAATGCTGTCCTCCGCAGGAATCGTTGACACACTTTGCATATGGCGATCCTATTCTACATTGAGACATAGACACCATGAGACCCAGACAACTGACAATAGCTGTGGCGAAGGGGGAGAGGCCGACAAATTTGAAGGTTGCCCCTGTTGGCAATACCCACACTGTCAGAGTAGTCATCCTTCAGAAAGTTAGTATCGTCCTCTAAGCAAACGTGCACACAGCAACAACTCATTTGGGGTACTGTTTCGCTGTCAATCTTTCAAACCCACCTTAAAACATATCTTTTCACCCTAGCATACCCTTGTTAACTCTGTTTAGAATCCGGTCCCTTTCTTTTACTGATACTATCCTTTTGCTTACATATAGTTAGAAATGTTGTTGCTGTCTGTCTGTTTTACTATTTCAGTCTAATTGTTTATTTATGTCATGTTATCTATGTTGATGCTGTGAAGCGACTTTGGGTTTTAGAAAAGCGCTATGTAAATAAAATGAATTATTATTATTATTATTACTGTTAAGTTCCCCAGTTCCCAAGTTACGGGAAATTACTGTGGGTCAGGTTGTATCTGATGATTTCCAGGAAAGCAAGATACTGATGTGCAATACCCTAGAGGTCAGTGTATTTTAGAGAAGCATAATCACTGTATTTGTAAGCAAAATGTAAATACCTCAAACAGCAATCATATTATATTATAGTATTAAAGAGATTTTGCCTCTATAACATTTGATGTGTGCAAGCTAAACAATTATTTAGATAGTTATTGCTCAGTTATGTTACATCCATCCATCCATCCATTTTCCGCCGCTTATCCGGGGCCGGGTCGCGGTGGCAGCAGGCTCAGCAGGGTATTCCAGCCGTCCCTATCCCCAGCAACGCTTTCCAGATCCTTCTGGA
>JAPMUY010003161.1:0-25161 GCA_026901105.3 Galaxias olidus
ATTATATTTTAAGCGCTTTTTTCTCAAGGACTCAATGTGCTTTACAAATTGGTCACCAATTATGTACACACAACAAACGGGCAGCCGCTATCACTCACAACAAGCATTATGAAACCACGGCAGCCAATTTGCAACAGACTTCACCACCCAATAGACACACACCAACTCCAGTTCTATTGGTAGTGCCTTGGTCACTCATAAGGAACCCTTACATATTATTTTGGGATAGTGGGAGGAAATCCACACAAACACGAGGAGAAAAGTCAAACTCCACACAGAAAGGCATCAGCTGGGATTTGAACCCAGGATCTTCTCACTGTGAGGCAAGAGTGCTAACTACTGAACCCCCAAGCTATACACACAAACTGGTTAGTAGACAGCAAGAATTATTTTTATATATAGTCTGCAAAGCCGTAACCTTCTCTGATTAGATCTATCACATGTTACTGTAGTTGCCCAGCTTTGGAATGATGTTCCACCACCGCAGGAAGGACAATCAAACAATTCACTCATAAATCTCACTCCAATAACAACACTTTGGAAAACAAGGTTTGCATTTCGTTTTATCTTTACTGATTCAGGTAGACATTTGATCATCAGTATAAATAATGTAGGCCAAAAAAATCCTAACTTCTTCAAATACACAGGTCTTGTTCTGAAATATACATTTACAGACAGATTGAATTATAACAGCCTCAAGTAAACAGTTTACATAAAAAATATTTAGATGTATGTAGAAGATAATTATATTATTGTATGATGAATTATAATAATTGTAAGAAATCGGATATTCGAGTGGTTCCTGTTAACAGGCGCCTTTTAATGTCCCCTGGAAATCCCTCTTAATATTTAACGTAACATTTTTATTCAATAATAGGTTTATGTCTACCTTATCATACAAACAATGAGAAAAGGACTTCAGAATTTTTATTTTAACAGAAGTTGTATCCACTGTGTTTTTGGCGCACGTTTGCTTTTGCCATGTCAAATATTCGACTTTTATAAGACCTATTAGCCATAAAATAATTAATGCTCAAATGATTTGCTCATAATTTTATAGACCAGAAATAAAATATATTTAATAATTTATATTTCTCATGAACAAATATTATCGAAAAATGTCAGTGTGGTTCACCCTGTTAGTTTGAGATATTCTGCTTTTAGAAAATTGCCTTTACTTCTCATGACAAAATGTTCATGTATTTAGATAATTTCCTTATGAAAGATTTCAAGATTAATAACTTTAATAAATCAGTTTGACACAGCCTTAAAGTTCCACGCTGAAAGTCAAGTTTCATCCTGTTAGGATACTTTATTAAGTTGATAAATTACATTTTATATTCTAAAAAACTTTGATGTAAGAATTAAAATGCTGTTAACTATAAGGGTAAGTAACAATTTAGTACAATCAAAACTAAAAGATTTGCATCAATTGTTACCAAAATAATTTACATTACAAACAATATTTGAACAGGATTTTACATGACACTAACACCTACTCTGAACGACGAGAGACGCATATCTATTGGTCAGTCTCTATTTGAGCTTTGCCACAGTGTAGGCCTACAGAGAGTATGTATATGAATAGTATTTTAGTATAAAGTGTATGGTGTTATTTCAGTGCCACCGGTTTGTAATCGTAAAAACAAGATTTGTAACTGAAGGTTGTGATTTGTAGTTGTAAACCCAAGATTGTGATTGTAAAATAAATGTGTGTAGTCATTGAAACATGACTCCTAACTGCAGATTGGGATTTGTAGTAGTAAATGGAACGTTTTTTTTACACCAGAGGCCTAAACTATAAACTATCATCATCATCATCATCTTCATCCGCTTTGTCCGGGGTCGGGTCGCGGAGGTAGCAGTTCCAGCAGGGCATCCCAAACTTCCCTTTCGCGGGCCACATTAACCAGCTCTGACTGGGGGATTCCAAGGCGTTCCCAGGCCAGTGTGGAGATATCACACATACCTATGAACTACTCTGATTTAACTCTGGGTTCTCAAGGAAAGTCGGAGTTGACCAACTCTGATTACCTTACGTAGTTTAACGATACTACGATGGGGATTAAGATAATGATAATAATAGGAAATCCACACAAACACGGGGAGAAAATGCAAACTCCACACAGGCAGGCCCATGGGTCAGCAGGGGATCGAGCTAAGGACCTGTTTGTTGTGAGCCACCGTGCTGCCAATTAGATGTTCGCTAGTTTTGTCAGTGTTAACTTCATGGAGTTTGTGGCCGTTCACATAAAAGGGGCACGGTTGGCAACGTAGGCAGTGTTTTTTATCCCGGAAGACTGCACGTAGGTAATGTCAGGCTATCAGTAGTTTAAATAAATGTTAACGGCTAAATCTTGGCAGCACATTGCCGAGAGTAAAGTCGAAACAGTGCTCTTGTCATGTGTGCATGTTTCTGTGAACATATTTCGCTTGTTTTGCTTTGTTGAATGTATGGATGCTAATTAACCATAATCTACAATGTTTGCTAATGAGAGCAAAATGTTTCAAGTGTACGGTCTAAACAAAGTTGTGACTGTGTTATCTTTACGTGTAGGAGCTGGAGTGTCGAATACCGTGTCTTATCCTTGACAATCTGTATGTTTAAATCTTTGCCCGGCGATTATGCAATAAACTGCATGCTCCCAACGTTTTGTGTGAGAATCTTTAATGGAAGCTGACACACTTCTCTACTTTGAAGAGGATCAAGACCTACCCGAGGAAGAGCACGACACCTGACTCTTGAATGCTCTGGCTATGCTCTCTATGGAGAAAAAAACTAATCAAACATTTTCCTGACTTCAATAATTAAGTAATTTAGAGGTTTGCCACTCAGAATGACAGAATGGCCAAATTCCTTTACAAATAAGATGCCAGACACACACACAAAATTCCCCTGACCCTATTTGTTTTTGTAGTTGACTTTAGTAAGATTTTTCTTTTTATATATATATACTTTATTTTTATTACTTTTCCATTACAGAACTTTAACACATACACAGAGGGAAAAAACAAACACCAAAAAAGAGACAAAACAAAACAATCAAGGAAAAAAACTAAACAAAAAATAGAAATGTCTAGGTTGCACTCCTCTCAAAACCCGTCCATTTCTGGCATTTTCAATGGTTCGGTCTCTTATCTTGTTGACACGTAAACATTTTCCATTACCCCAATTTCTCTTGACATTGTTCCTCGTGTTCTTATCTTATGTACATGTACATGTATTTCATTCACAATTTCCAGCCATCCATCTAGTGTTGGTGGATCTGCCTTGTACCATCTCTTCGAAATAGCCTTTTTACAGGCCGTCAACAAGATTTTCAATAAATATCTGTCTTCACTTAACACAGTATCTCCTGTCACATTACCAAAATATAGTACTGTACATGATTTAGGTATATCATAGCCCAGAATTTTGATAATAGTCATATGAACATTGTCCCAAAACTGTACAATGTTAGGACAAAGCCAAAATACATAGGAATGGTCCACATTTATTGTCCCACATTGTCTCCAACATGGTTGTACTATTGACATGCTTTTGCTCTTAATTTTGGGTGTGATAAAGAATCGAATTATATTCTTCCAACAGTGTTCTCTCCAGGTACATGAGGATGTTGTAGACTGTTGTGTTCTCCAAATATGCAACCATTCACCTTCTGTACTATTCACACCTAGTTATTTTTCCCATTTCAACTTTACATAAAATGTTGTGTTACCTCTTCTCTCCATTAGGTGCTGGTATAGTGTAGTTATTATTCTATGTTTCTTTGAATTGTACACTACAATTATAGTTCTAATAATTCCATTTTCATCTAAATTCACATAGATTTTTATTTCTCTGTCATAGAAGTCCCTTAATTGTAAATATCTGAAGTGATCCTGGTTGTTTAATAAATAGTTTTGTTTCAGCTCCTGGAAACTCATAAAATTCCCATCTTTTAATACAGTGCATAATGCCGAGATACCTTTTGGAATCCATTGTTAAAATCTCTGATCAAGAGTACCCAGGATAAAATATCTGTCATAGGCTATCCATCTAAGTAGTCTCAGCTCTTTTCCTAACCTATATTTTTACATTATATTAAACCAAACCACAACTCAACGTAAATCGAGTAACGTCATCTACTCGGTCTAGTAAATCCTTTTCTGCATCTGTCTCTAATAAGGCTTTGAATTTCCCTTCCTTGTACATATCGTTCTAGATTTTTCCATTTTGCTTCATAGTCCTTTGCACACCAATAAATAGCTGGTCTAATTTGTGCTGCATGGTGTAATATTCCTTAAGATTAGGTAATGCCATACCCCCTTTAAGTTTCCCAATCTGTAATATTACGAATTTGACTCTTGGCCTTTGACCATTCCATATGAACCTTAACATTACTTTATCCCAGTCTCTGAATTGTTTCTCAGGGATCTCTATTGGTAATGATTGAAATAAGTAGAGTAAACGTGGAAGTATATTTATTTTTATGGTATATAGTCGTGAACTGAGATCTAGTGGAAGAACAGCCCACCTCTCAATATCATTCCTAATATCCTGATCTACTTTGATATGGTTCGCTTTATATAATTAATCAACTCCTTTTGTTATAGTAACCCCAAGATATGTCATTTCCTTAGACCTCCAGTTCAAATTGTATTTTTGTTGTATAGCTGTGTTTTAGCTGAATTCAATTTATCTCCAGAGTAGAAGCCAAACCTTTCTAGTAGATTGGTTAATATAGGAAGACTTGTATCAGGGTACTCTAAGTAACAGATCACGTCATCAGCAACGAGCCCAACGATATGTTCTTCATCTCTAACCTTTATTCCTGTAAGGTCTTTATTCTGCCTAATTGCTTGTGCCAGCAGCTCTATAAAAATTGCAAATAGGGTCGGTGAAAGAAAACATCCCTGCCTGGTAGACCGTTATAATGTTATACTGTCAGTCAAACTGCCATTTATTTTTATCCTTGCAGTTGGATTTTGATAAAGTGATTTAATACATTGGATGGCCTTGTCATTTAGTCCAAATTTTTCAAGTACCTGATATAGAAATGTCCAATTTACACTATCAAACGCCTTTTCAGCATCAAGACTTATTAAGGCTGCTCTGATACTTTTATGTTTAATATATTCTATGATGTGTAGGGTTCTCTTTATGTTATCTTGGGTCTGGCGTTCCTTAATAAAGCCTGTCTGATCTTCATCTATAATGTCCTTCATAAAGTATTCATGTCTTTTTGTAATGATCGAGGTATACAGCTTATAATCTATGTTCAGTATTGCTATAGGTCTGTAACCCGAGCATATCTCACTGTTTTTTCCCTTAAGAATCACTGATATAACAGCTTCCTTCCAGGATGGTGGGAGTACACCTTGTTCAAGCGTATAATTAAATGAAGACTCGAGTAGTGGTATAAGTTGTCCACTGAATGTTTTGTGCCACTCAGATGGTAGACAGTCACTGCCAGAGGACTTATTTGTTTTTAGTCTGCTTATTGCTTTCTCGATTTCTGTTTTTGTATTGGGTGATGTTAGAAGGTCATTCTGGTCTTTTCCAGTTGCTGGTAAAATCAGTGTCTCTAGGAAAGCTTTCATTTGGTCAATGTCTGCAGATGGAGGCTGGCAATACAAGTTTCCATAATAGTTCCTGAAAATAGTTTCGATCTCTTTGGGTTCATAAACCATCTGATTTGTGAGTGTGTCTCTTATCTTATAAATTGTCCTATCTGCCTGTTGTTTTTTCAGTCTTTTTGCTAGTAATCTGGTTGCTCTAGGTCCTACCTCATAGTAGGATTGCTTTACAAATCTTGTCTTCTTTTCTATCACAGTAGTTAATAATCTATCTATATTATCCCTAATTTCTTTAATTTTTGATAGTAATGTGGGGTCCCGTGTATTCTTATGTCGTTGCTCAATTTCAAGCAGTTTTTCCATTTCCTTCTTATAGGTTTCTTCTTTAGTTTTTTTGATAGATGCTGTTTTAGTAATAAGCTTTCCTCTCATGACTGCTTAAAGAGCATCCCACAAAATAACGGGGTTAACCTCTCCATTATCAGTCATGTTGGTATGTCGTAATCTCCGTTTTCATTTCCTTGACAATTGATTTATTATTTAATAATCCAACATTTAACTTCCATAACGTCTTTTTTCTCCTGGGTTTTCAATTTGAGTTTTAGAGAAACTGCACAGTGATCTGAAACGTCCGCTTGTTCAATTTCACATTTGTGTACTCTGTATAGGTCCTTTTTATTTATAAAAAAATTATCAATTCTAGCATAGCTCTTGTTAGGTGCAGAATAATGTGTATAGTCCCTTTTAGAGCAGTTCTCTTCAAATATCAACTATACCAAATTCTTTTCATATCGACTTGATCATTTTAGTAACATGGTTGGTATTTTTCTTATTGTTTGTTGTGTCTAAGTTACTATTCATCTCAATATTAAAGTCACCCCAACAGATTAATATTCCTTCCATTTCCAAAATTATGTTTTCAAGCAAAGTTCTAAAAAAAGGTTTTTCACTGGTAGGTGGGGCAAAAACATTAATCAGTGTCACTTTTTTGTTTTCCAGGTTTCTTTTCACAATAACATATCCATACATCCATCCATCCATTTTCCGCCGCTTATCCGGGGCCGGGTCGCGGTGGCAGCAGGCTTAGAAGGGTAGTCCAGACGTCCCTATCCCCAACAACGCTTTCCAGAGCCTCCCGGAGGATCCCGAGGTGTTCCCAGGCCAGATGAAACATATAATCTCTCCAGTGTGTTCTAGGTCTACCCCCGGGTCTCCTACAAGTAGGGCATGCCCGGAAAACCTCCAACAGGAGGCGCCCAGGAGGCATCCTAATCAGATGCCTGAACCACCTCATCTGGCTCCTTTCGACGCGGAGGAGCAGCAGCTCTACTCCGAGCCCCCTCCGGATGACCGAGCTCTTTACCCTATCCCCTAAGGCTGATCACAGCCACCCTACGGAGGAAACACATTTCAGCCGCTTGTACTCGCGACCTCATTCTTTCGGTCACTACCCAAAGCTCATGACCATAGGTGAGGGTTGGAATGTAGGCCGACTGGTAAATCGCGAGATTCACCTTTCGGCTCAGCTCCTTCTTCACCACGACGGTCCGGTACAACGCCTGCATTACTGCTGATGCTGAAGCAATCCGCCTTTCAATCCCACGCTCTATTTTTCCCTCACTCGTGAACAAGATACCGAGACACTTGAACTCCCTTGCTTGGGGCAGAAACTCAATCCCAACCCGGAGAGAGCACTCCACCGTTTTCCAGCAGAGAACCATGGCCTCAGACTTGGAGGTGCTGACTCTCATCCCGACCGCTTCACAATCAGTTGCAAACCGCTCCAGTGCATGCCAAAAGTCACAGTCTGAAGAAGCCAACAGAACCACTTAATCTGCAAAGAGCAGAGAAGCAATTCTGAGGTCCCCAAACTGGGGATAATATATCCCCAATAATAATCCACAATAACATATCTTCCTTCCTTATCCCTGGTTTCTTCAGTACATTAAAACTTCACAGAGTTAGAGATGAGTATAGACACACCTCTTCTACAGCCATGGCGGAATGAACTATAGAATGTGTTAGCATAGCCAAACCTCTTAAGCTTTTCATCATCCTGTCTAGATAGATGTGTTTCCTGTAGATATACAATCTGTACTTTAACCTTCTTTAGTTTGGTCATTATTTTTCGACGTTTCACAGGATTATTCAAACCGTTCACATTCAACGACAGTATCTTAATATTACCCTCTATCATTTCTATTTATGGAGTTTTGTTGCAACCCAAGCCCAAACATATAAAGAATACATGAACTATAGAACATCAGTCGAACATAGACCTATGTGACCTCAAAACAAAAGGATGTATTTTGCCATCCCTTAAATTCCCTGTTGGATGGAGGAGGGTAAAGTGCCTCATTACTGTAGGGGCCCTCCCTAGTAGTGAGAAAATACTTACTAGAAGTGTCCAACATTCAGTGTGAATATAAACTGATCCCTCGGTCGGTTCCTATGAACTTATTTGGTTGAGTCATAAGACTGTCATGGCCCAGAGTCTGCATGTTTTGGAATGGTAAGAACCACTCAGGATATCCACTCACTCTGCCATATATTAATCTTGGTTTAATTCTATCGTGCTTGTTGTCCTTCTGGGCCACACTCATCTCTTCAATCCATCCGGTTTTAATAGGCTATTGTGGGCTGCGCCTGAACTCTGTCAGTCACTCTCTTGCACGTTGGGCTGTGCTGTCTGTCGTGTTGATACGTCTCCATGACATCAACTCGTTCAGTCACTCCTCCATGGTCTCAAAGTGTTCACCCTCGTTGTCACAGTCACCTTGATTCCACGTTTATTCTGATCCTGGGCTGCCTCGTCTGCACTCTTATAGATCCGCAGTCCAGAGTCCCAGGAAACTCGCATCTTCGTGTATGGCGTCTGGCACCGGATCCCCTTCTCCTTCAGCACTGCTTTAATCGGTCCGTATGCCTTGCGTCTTTCCATGATGTCTGTTGCATAATCGTTATCAAAGTAGAGTCTGTTACCGTCGAGTTCAATACCCTGTTGCCACGCTTTCCTGAGGATCAATTCTTTAACATTAAACTGTAGAAAGTTGACGATTATCTCGGGGTTGAGGTCGCAGCTGGCTTTGGGATCAGTGCTCTGTGTGCCCATTCCACTCCGTCAGGCAGTGCGAGGTGACTTTTAAGCAACTCACTCACAAATTCCGTGACTGATTTCCCCTCCTTATCTTCCGATTATTTCTCCTAGAGCGACTCTCCAAATCCACTATCTTGTCGTGCATACCCGTGTTCTGTTTCACAATTGCCAGCAGCGCGTCTTTCACCTCGAGGCAGGCTGATTCCAGGACTGCTATCCGGGATTGTGCCTCCACAATGCTTGCTTTTTGACTTTGTAACTCTCGCAATACTTTGTCTTTAAACTCAGTGAGGTTTTCTTTCATAGTTTTCTTGACATCGTTTTTAAAATCACTAAGATCCCGTCTCATGTCTTGTTTAAAGTCCTTTAGCTCTGCAGAGATTAGTGTCAGGCCCTCCAGCATCGTGTTTTGGCTAGCAGTTGCATTAGTTTCTCTTGCCATTGTTTCTTTGCTGTCGTCTTTTTCTTTTTGTTCAGCAATTCCGGCCACGTCCGAGTTTTCTTGTGTTTTATTAATTTTCATGTCAGTCTTTTAACCCCTTAGTGACTTCCCTCCTTTCATTCTTAAGTTACACTGGTTTTAATATTATTTTACATTGATTGGAGGTACTTTTCAAAACCGACTGAGGAGCTCACCACTATATGTCCATCTTGTTGTAGCGCCACCCGGAAGTCGACTTTAGCAAGATTTTATTGTGTTAGAATGCCTCACATGTTTAATATTGGCATTTAATACATACTTACTATGTCAAAGAATACTGGAGTCCTGCAGTTAGTGTTTCATTGTATTTGTGAAGCTGACTGGATATGGTACAGCCCCATCTAGAATATACTGTTTTTCACCAGCCGCCATGCTTACAGATGTTCACGGGAAGGACAGACAGCTTTTACTTTAATACACCCAGTTCCCCTTTCGCATGAAATCTCCGCCCATCGTTTGTCCGTTCAGTTTTGTATTTTGTAGAGCTGATTGACAAACTCAGCAGACTCAGCTGCGCCTCTTTAGTGATACCAAGTTAAAACACAAGATTGATAAAGGAAAACTAACACAACTCAAGATCCTCATGTAAAGTTCAACAGACATTTAGAATGTAGGAACAGTACAATGACCTGAAATTATGAATTGTCCCGCTGAACTGTAGGCCTAAAGGAAAATCAACTGAAACTTAGGTACACTGACCCATAGTGTAACAAACGTTCTGTTGGCCTAAGTTTACCTTAAACAAACTAAATTAGAACCCTATCAATATACACAGTACAGCTAAAACGTTGGTGTTAGCTAGCCCCGTGTAGCCTTCACGATCCATTCACGTTAGCCCATTATTAGCCCTGTTACACAAGGAAAACATAAGAGTGAGAGTAAGAGTCGGCCACTTACAATTATTGCTGTTATACAGTGTACTCGTAGTTAATCCGATCCCGTTGAGAGTAAACCACTTTCAATTCCTGCTGCTAAGTACAATGCCTGTGGTAAGTGAAGTCCCGTTGCCAGTATAGTATGACTAATGTACGCAGCTG
Organism: Galaxias olidus; assembly: GCA_026901105.3. Taxonomy (NCBI): domain Eukaryota; kingdom Metazoa; phylum Chordata; class Actinopteri; order Galaxiiformes; family Galaxiidae; genus Galaxias; species Galaxias olidus. Next base: position 10,175 of record JAPMUY010003161.1, read on the forward strand.
ATGAATTGTTTTCCCCACGGCACTGGGGGCATGGTTTTTCCACCACCATTCATTTCAATAGGGGCAAAAACCAATGAAAAATAATAATAAAAAATGTAACACGTGAACCGATCACTTAGCAAAATGCAAGCGCACCGCACACCATAACCCAAAATCTGTTGGCATTGGAATTGATATGGTCATATGGGAACCGATATGGTCAAACCTGCAGGTGTAATTAGGGCGCCAAAAATCGGCCTAACGATAATCAGAAGAAGAAGATAACTTCCCAATAACAATATGTGTGCGTCATCACTGACGCATCACATAATTACCAGTTTCTCTGGTTTTACTATTTGTAGGTATGTCTGAAATATTTTTGTTTCATTCTATAAATTACTCACAATATTTCTCCCAAATTATTACAAAGGTTTTAAGCTTTCGGACACTGCTCCGTAAAAAGTGGACAAATACGTTGAAGATACAACATGTAATAAACACCGCTTTGGAGTATTTATAAGGTGCATTTTGCCACTTTTGACGGAGCCATGCTTACAGTGACCAATGGCTTACAGCCATTGTTATTAAGCCAGGTTACATTTATCCACATACTTACTTAAAGAACTCATTGAAAGTACAAACATAAGATTGATATAATCCTGTCTGACTAGGGGTAAGTATAAACATGTTCATTTCCAAAAAGGTTGAAATATCCCTTAAATCCTGAAAAAAAACTACAGAGCCCCTAAACAGCCATGGAGAAGAAAAAAAAAGAATGAATGTTTTGGGTTCCCTCGCAAAGGTGTTGCGTTCCCTTGCAATACCTTGGCATGCCCTCGCAATAACTTTTGTGTTCCCTCGCAAAGGTTTTGTGTTCCCTCGCAATAACTTTTGAGTTCCCTTGAAAAACGTTTGCGTTTCCTCACAAAACTATTGTAGTTTTTACTACCAGATGGTCTCGCGATGACAGACCCATCTCCACAATTCGTTGCGCTGTGCCAGGTTTTTTCAAGGGTCAATATTGCACTATATATATATAGCACTGTGTAGAATTTGGAAGTATACCATCACAGCCTCAGTGAGCAAGCGAAAGAGAACCAAGCGAACAGCAAAAGCCCGTCTTCGCTTGAAGTATATTAGTGCCTTAGGCCTTTTGTGCCTTGTGGCACTTGCTACCTTCCTTGTGTCTCCTCCCCTTTTCCCGTTTCGGACTCGAAATGCGATTTTTGCGATCAGACAGGCCACGTTTTTTGCGGTGAGAGGCATATTTTTCCAGTTGTTTTATAATAATAATAATACATTTAATTTGAAGGTGCCTTTCAAGACACTCAAGGTCACTTTACAGTAAATATTACAATTACAATATACAATATGAATGAAAATGAAATATTAAATAAAAGTAATTCAGCAACAGAATAACAAAACAAATGGGGGTGTAGGGTAGGAAACAACAATGGAAACCATAATGGCACATTAGTGTAAACACTGATAAACAAGGGGAGACAGCCGGGTAAAGTACAAGGGAGCAATTACAGTAAGTAAGCCAATTCGAATAAATTTGTTTTTAGTTGAGACTCGAAGGATGATAAAGTGTTAGACTGTCAGATAAGTGGGGGAAGCCAGTTCCGTAGCCTGGGTGCAGAACAGCTGAAAGCCCTAGCACCCATGGTGCTGAGGTGTGAGCGGAGAATGGTCAGAAGGCCAGACGGTGAGGAGCGCAGGGAACGAGAGGCAGTTACTTATATAGGCAGTAAGCGTTTTGAGCGCTGCTTATGCGTGCTGTGCCCCTCGCTTATTATGTGCCCGCTGCGCCTCGCTTTTTTGCAGGAGCTCTCTGAACGCCTTTTGTGGCCAAATTTGGGCATCCTAGCGGATGTTCCGGCCTGGGATGTGGTTCAGGTGGGAGGGGAGGTTCAGAGTGAAGGCCAGGTCACCAAAGAGACAGTATGTGTTTTTTGGGGACACGGAAGGCTAGAAGTTTGTGTCTTAGTCATAACAGAAAGTTATGTCTAAGTTTCCTGTGTATGTGTCCTACCTTTGCTGATTATGAACATGTGGTCCACCTTGTCCAATGGAATGAGATCTTAGACCTATATCCTCGTTAGAACCTTGTCAACTAATCAGAACTTGCTATATCGTTAGAGTGAACTCACTGTAGTAATTCTCTGTGTACAGACTGACTCAGACTCTGTAGTCGTCAATAAAATTGTACTTGATCTTTTCATGGTTTCTCCCTCTCATTAACTGATTATTTTCTGTCAATATACGCCTCAAGTTGAAAAAGGTCTACCTACTTTGATTTTTGGCCACATATTTTGTTGCTTCACAACACTCATCATGGCCGCCGCCGTCAGTACTGCCAGTATTGCCATGGCAATACTACTTCTCAATCAAGTATTGCCTGGCAATGCTACTTTTTCGCGGACTATGTAGCGTTTATTTAATGTAGAAGACCTCAGCAACCTTCAACAAAAATCTAATTGTATGTAATGAATAATCCGATTGCATCTGCTGCTATATATGAACACATTCACACTTTATCAATTGACAAGATGCGGCTGAGGTGCGCGTGTACTTTGTTTTAATAGTTGCATTGTTCCTCTACTAGTCTCCAGCCAGGCCGCTACTACCAGAGACAGCGGGAAACAGCTCGAGCGGTCGTGACCGATGCTCAAGCTAGACTTCACATTCTACACAGACTGTAAAACAAATCTTTAAATTTACAGTGAATTTTTTTACACTGTATTTATATAAGATGTTGCTTAGGAAACATAACAGTAATACATTAAAGCTAAAGGTTGTTGAATGTAATACAAACTCGTGAATAATCACATCCATCTATTTGTAAAGCACTTGTCATTATTAATGTAGAGCCGTGGCTAACATTGGCTAACATTGAGGACACCGAGGTCATGTCCTCGATATGTTTTCTAGTATTTTTTTCTTTTCTCCCCATTCAATTTGCGCTGTTACACGCGAGCTCTAGCGGGCTCATTTAGGCTAGCGCGATTTCAATATTGGCCATATTTGTGACTTATCTTGTGTTAAATGAAAATTAGACTAGTATAATTAATGTGCCAGCACTGACAAAGTCTGACATGATTTCCTTAGTGATTTGTGTTACTCAAACGCGTTCAAATGCATAGATTTATGCTATAGTCTTACTGAAATTCTCGAACAAGGACTCATGACCAGATGACCTCAGTATTTCCAAAATCCTGGCTATGGCCTTGAACATGCATATTGATGAATTTCAACATTGTAATTAATTCTTTAATACAAAAATGGAGTTTGTGTGTGTTAAACAAGTACATGACTGTAGCTGTCAGCTGTTGATGAGACTTAATTAATAATGTATACAGATAGATATTATAATGGTCTTAAAGGTGCAGTATGTAGTTCTAGAGAATTGGGGGGAAAATGGCAAGAATTTGAAGCACAACACTCAAAAAGGCCAACCTCCTGAGTCTTTGGTCCCTCCTATCCCTCTCAATAGCCCACCCCACATATGCCCGTGCACGCTCTAACTAGACTTCATGAGCCTGAGCAAGGCAGTGTTTCATAAATCATGTGTATGTTGTGCATATTTTTGGTTCTCACCAACAACTCATAAAGCGATGTCTGATTCCAGACACAAATCACCGTTTCCATAGTAACAACATACAATTAGCTAACGTTAACAAAAACTATTTCATAATTTGATTCCTCTATTAGTAAGAGCTAGTGCATAACAATCGTTTTTATTTAGCTGCGATTTGCACCATAGCTACTATACGTTGACGAGTATATCCAACATATGCATGTAAACGATTAATGCATTTTTAAAATAAATCTGGCGCGATACTTTCAAACGTTCTAAAACTGCCCTTGGCGATTTGACAAGCCAAGTCTTTGGCGACGACATGCAACGACTTCAGCCGCCTTGCAACTACAGAACTAGTTCACACCACTGCTACGTTTGTCTGCAACGCGAATTGTAACAACAAGTTTGTTTGGAGGGTGATGCTGTAAGCAGGAATTATACCTAGGAGTGTGCACGCAAGGTGATTGATAGGCAGGTAGCCCTTACTCCTTGCAAAAGCTCTCCTGATTGGTTGGGAATAGGCGGGCGTCCCTAGATTATTTAAAAGCTGAATACATGTCCCAGGGCGCTCATATATAACGCACCTTCTCTCTGAGCATTTGGTTTAATGATATCCTCCAGGAGGTATGTAATAAACATTAAAAAACATAAAAAATGTAATCTATTGCTAGAAATTCAAACTTACATACTGCACCTTTAATGGGGGTTCATGCTTCTTGGCCACCGCCCAGTGATTTTATTCATATTTACATTAATTCATTGTTAGTTATTCACAAATGTTTCACATTTAAACATACAGCAACAGCACAGTACAAAATAGGTAGCTTCATGAGTTCTTTATCTAATGCATACACCATATTATGGTGATTGGCGAGAAAGTTTGGCAATACTACTTTTACACTGGTGATGGCACCTCTGACACTCATCACTATGTTACTGAAATACCATATGGATTATTGTATTTTAGTTTGGTTTAGGTGAATATGTGGTAACATTGCTCATTCCTTTAAAATGACTGGTGTAATCATGCTGTCGGTTTAAAACCGGTCATGATACCATATTTAATTAGTTTTAGGGATCAACATAAATATTTATATTTTGATGAATATATTGGCTCAACCAATATAACGTTATATCAAGCTACAGTGCCTTGCAAAAGTATTCACCCCCCTTGGCACTTTTCATGTTTTGTTGCCTCACAACCTGGAATTAGAATGGATTGTTTGAAGGTTTGCATCATTTCATCCAGAGAACATGCCTACAACTTTGAAGATGTGATTTTTTTTTTATTTTGAAGCAAACAACAAATAGGACAAAATAACAGAAAACTTCAGCGTGCATAAATATTCACCCCTAAGGTCAGTACTTTGTAGAGCCACCTTTTGCGGCAATTACAGCTGCAAGTCGCTTTGGATAAGTCTCTATGAGCTTGCCACATCTTGCCACTGGGATTTTTGCCCATTCCTCAAGGCAAAACTGCTCCAGCTCCTTCATGTTGGATGGTTTCCGCTTGTGAACAGCAATCTTCAAGTCTGACCACAGATTCTCAATTGGATTGAGATCTGGGCTTTGACTAGGCCATTCCAACACATTTCAATGTTTCCCCTTAAACCACTCGAGTGTCGTTTTAGCAGTATGCTTCGGGTCATTGTCCTGCTGGAAGGTGAACCTCCGTCCCAGTCTCAAATCACATGCAGACTGAAACAGGTTTTGCTCAAGAATATCCCTGTATTTAGCACCATCCATCTTTCCCTCGACTCGAATCAGTTTCCCAGTCCCTGCTGCTGAAAAACATCCCCACAGCATGATGCTGCCACCACCATGTTTCACTGTGGGGATGGTGTTCTTGGGGTGATGGGATGTGTTGGGTTTGCGCCAGACATAGCGTTTTCCTTGGTGGCCGAAAAGTTCAATTTTAGTCTCATCTGACCATAGCACCTTTCTCTATACATTTGGGGAGTCGCCCACATGCCTTTTGGCAAACTCAAAACGTGCCTTCTTATTTTTAACACTAAGTAATGGCTTTTTTCTGGCCACTCTTCCATAAAGCCCAGCTCTATGGAGTGTACGGCTTATTGTGGTCCCATGCGCAGATACACCAGTCTCTGCTGTGGAACTTTGCAGCTCCTTTAGGGTTGGTGTTGCAGCCTCTGGGACCTTTCAGAAAAGGTGTGTTTATACTGACAGATCATGTGACACTTAGATTACACACAGGTGGACTTCATTTCACTAATTATGTTACTTCTGAAGGTAATTGGTTGCACCAGAACTTTTGAGGGGCTTCATAGCAAAGGGAGTGAATACATATGCACATGCCAATTTCCAGATTTTTATTTTTAAAAATAATTTTTTATATATATTTTTTTCTCATTTCACTTCACCAACTTAAGACTATTTTGTGCAGATCCATCACATAAAATTCAGATAAAAAAAACATTTAAATTTCAGGTTGTAATGTAACAAAATAAGTAACAAGCCAAGGGGGGTGAATACTTTTGTCACTGTAAATAAGTGACAGACCTATTCTTATTGGCTAAGATGGAGGATAAGAAATGTTATCAACACAGTCAATGTATAAGCTTGTAAACACGCTTTATAAGCTTATAAACAAAATAACTACTCAAAATGTCGTTTTTGAGAGTCTAAAAGATTAAGTCCAATAAAATTGCCTAATATTAATTGACAAACTTGATCTGTTTTGTGTCCTTTCTCTCATATTAACCTGGAACCTTATAGTAAAAACTACAATAGTTTTGCGTGGGAACGCAAAACCTATGTGAGGGAACCCTAAAGTTATTGCGAGGGAACGCGAGGAAACGCTTTTTTATTTTTCTCCATGGCCCTTTAGGGGCTCTGTAGTAAAGTGGCATTATTAAGTTTTTAATACTGAGTGCATTTGATATAGCACTTTCTTAGACACCCAAATAATGTCTGGGATTAACACCCCTATTCTTTCTAAGAAAAGTCATGAGATTTTTAATGACCACAGAGAGTTTGAACACACGTTTAACATCCCATCAGAAAGACGCACTACTGTGTACAGGACAGTACAGAACAGAGGGTATAGTGCCCCCTATTGGTCAACCAACACCACTTCCAGCTGCAACTGGGCTCCCATCCAAGTGTAAACCAGGACCAACCCTGCTTAGCTTCAGAGGCAAGAAATAGGTGGAATGCATGGTGCTATTGCTGCTGAGCAGGTCTGGTCTACATGGGAGTGGACAATATATGCTTGCTTTATGCAACTGAATGTATTATTGGAAATCAATTAACAACACAAAACAAGCATTGTCTAGAAACCCTGGCAGGTACTGCATTTAGCATAAAAAATATGCTCAAATCATAACATAACAATCATAACATAAACTTAAGCCTGCTAAATTTGACATTACATTAAATGTGACATTACATTTGAAATTAAATTTGACATTTCCTCCCACCAACAACAAAACATGCTCCATCCTCCTACCAGTGCCCTGACCAGTCACTGCCAATTCAACTGGAGTCGGTCGGTCTGTGTGTCCTATTTGTGTGAGCAAGGCTATAGTAATATGTTGGGTGAGCAAGTCTGGCGGAAATTGGCTGCCGTGGTATCACTCAGACTGAGTGTTGTGTTTGATAGCTGTCAGTCCGTTGGTTGTTCATTCTGTGTACTTAATTGGAAACCAATTTGTGTAAAGCGCTTTGAGTTCTGAAAAAAGCGCTAAAACTAAATACAATGAATTATTCTTATTATTATTACTAAATAAGATCTCACACAATGTAGTGTGTCCAACCTTTTTTTTAAGCATTAACACAAAAACAGACTAATACAATCCAGGGACCCATAGAGGTTAAGCATTTACCAATATGCTCAAATCACAACTCTTAACAATCTCAAGCCCAAGAAACGATGTATCTAAAAAAAAAGACTCATTGACAAGGCAAGCTTCACTCTAACATCAAGCAGGCAGAACCAACAATATTACAAAAAAATAAAAAACAAACTTGCATCAACGCGGTAATATCGCGTTATTTTTGACAGCTCTAGTATAAAATAATTACGTGAGTAGGCAACCCTGCTGTTTGATTTTGTTGGACAAAAAAAAAGATAAATCACCTTTTTTATCTGAATGTAATTGTTAAATTGTTATATTTTCATTTTGTAGGGTGACTATACTCTGTTCTTATTTGTTAAGCTACCGTGTGCTAATACTAACTTCACTGTTACCTTTTTACACGCTTTGATGCTGCAATGTTTATCACCTGTTGTGGTGGTGTAGAGTTTGGGACCTTGTAGACATATTGGTACTAATATGTACATTGAGCCTCATTCATTAATATATTCCTAAGAGAATTCTACGTCGGATCCGCAACATGTTCTTAAACCGCAGAATTGTTCGCACCTATGTTCTTACATTGATGACTCATTTCTTCGTAAATTGAAAGCTTGTGACAGTTGGTACTAATTGGCATAGAGAAACGCCCCTCCAATCCTCATAAAAGGGCATGAGACTTCAGGGCCGTGTGCAAATGAGCTGTCATATTTAGTAGCGTCTGTAGTGGATATTAAATAACACAAAAAAAGATGAATGGGATGATATTACTCGTTCATGGAATGCTGTATCCGGAGAAGGGCACACAACTAGAACGGGCTGCACCAAAAAATCTGTGCACAGTTTGCTGCGCTGCCTGCACATATAATGTTTAAGACAAGCATGTTATGGTGAAGGTCCTAGGCTGTGTTTAATTGTATAAAAAGCACCTTCTTTACTAGCCTATTCTTATCTTTGAAAAGTATTGTTAGCCGACAGAAATGTATTAATAGACAGCCACTAAGTTGTTATGTACGTTTTCCTATTGCTTCACTGTCCGCTATCCAGTTTGTGTCCGCTTTCCTTTATTCACGCGGGTTTAGTTGCAGAAAGGAGACCCAGGTTGGGTTGGGGTCAGAAATTTAGATAACAAAATCTGGTCCGTACCATAGATTTGGGCCACACGTTGGCGGGCTTGTCTGAGTTGGGCTTAAATGTTTTTGGCCCGTTGAGAACTCGCTGCACAAGCAATGATGTAAATGATAAAAAGATATTGTAGTTTAAATCCAATAATATTTTACAACCGTAGAATTTAAGGCAAAGTAAGAACAAATTAGTTAGAACGAACATTCTGCCCTCAAATGTGCGTAAGCATGCTCTTGAGTGTGCGAAGATTTTGTTCTTAAACAAGAACAAATCTCAAATAAGAAAACATCTTCCTAGGGTCAGAAGGGTCAGAATCTTCGTGAAAACCTGCATACGTGGGTTTTAAGAAGGAAACTGTTCTTAAGAATGGTTGGTGAATGAGGCCCAATGAGTTCAAATCCCACCTGGGAACACCAACTCCAGAGTGCCCTTGAGCAAGGCACTTAAGCCTAAATTGCTCCAGTGGGACTATCCCTGTAATCTTATTGTAAGCTTCTTAGGATAAAAGCGTAAGCTAAATGACAAAATTTTAAATGGTAATAGTGATTTTTGTTACCTTGTAGCCACTAATGGTGCTAACATGGCGCCGAGGCATCTTCCATCGGACGCTGAAGGCGGTGCAGTTGAAAGTCTCCAGCTGGATGTCCAATGGAGGACTCAGGCGCTCTAATTTACAGAAGAAGAAACTAATGTTATCAACAAAGGCCAGGGTGAAACTATTAAGGTAAGCATTTCCTTGTACCTGTCAAATGAATCAGTATAAAGGAAAGTAAGTGAAAGTGTAATGAATTGTATAGAGCTTGGATAGAAACTTGCTTTATCTTCTGTGATTTGGATGTTGGAATCTGATATTACAATTCAAAACAGACCAGCAGCTTGTCATGAGGAGCATTAACCCAATAAGCCCAATGACAAAGATCAACCAATTGTATCAGCGGTGGTTGTGAAAGATCCCAAATTTAGTGTTCCCACTGAAAGTGGCACACTTCTGCACTCTCCCATACTTATTGTTATTATAGTTTTTTCCGTATAGTTTTTTCTTACGGACATTAATCAGTAACAATGCTAGACATACAGTTCATACAATCAAAACGTGCATAGGTGTGTACTTTTCATACTGTAATTTGATATAATGAAATGGTAACACTTCATAATAACTTTCAGTAATAAGCAGTTATTAGAAAATCAATTAACTAGTATCTTATTATTAGTAAATGCATGACATACTAATTATTTATAAAATATTAGTAACTGTGTAAGTTATCTAGGCGTTAGTAAATTATGAATTGTTACCAGATGATCTAAATATTCTTCTACTGTCAGTATTGAAGGATCAGTAAACAGTAAATTGTTATGTGTTTTTCTAGGTATTGGTACATTATTAGTAAATTATGCACAAACTAACACTAAATTGTTTTTGAATGCTTAATGCAGTCATTTTTTACTCTAATAGTTACTTATTCGTTTTTAGAATAATTATTAACAGACTTGCACATTGGTCACTTGTTATCAACTGACTTGGAAATAATTAGTAAGGAATTTTCTAACAATATATGAAAGACCCCCTCCAGTGAAAATCAAGTTTTTAACGTTATTAACATGTCCTATTGGTGTTTTTCATGCGCTATAAGACATATCAGGAGCAAAATAAGCAGCCAAGGCCATGGCTGAGCATTTCTGCTTTGAAACGGCAGTGCATTCCCGGGCTTCTTTCTCATTAAGCCCCCCCCCCCCCCGGTTGGTCAGCTGGACAAACAAATGGAATTTGCCTTCACACTGACGAAAACAGCGTTTTCTCTACATGGTGAAACCACTTTCCAAACTTCCCGGCCTCCGCTCTGACTGATCTGTTTGAGGGAGTGCCAAATTAGCCGCTAGGTAGGCATTATGCAAATTTGTGACTTAGTGACGTAGACAAGTTACGGAAGAAAACGCCGGACTACAAACGAGGCGTTTCAGGCAGTTATGGAACAGCTAAGGAGCAGCGTTTTCTATGAGAGAGAGTAGCTCCCATAGGCATTAACTATTTGTAACTTTTCAGACCTTTCACATGCACAAAAAGCTATATAACATACTAAAGGAAAGGGTAATCCCAAAAAGCAAAATAGGGCCAAACGCTGCATCTACACTGCACTTCTACTTGATATACGAAGTAATTGTTTGTACTCAGAAATTGTTTGCAGTTGGTTTGCGATGGTTTTGTTTTGTATCCGGACGTTTAATGTAGCACTTGCATAGCTCTTTTCAAGGTGTCAGGGATACACTTATTTCATCTACCTGACTTTTTTTTACCTTCTGTTGTTGTAGGCACTATGTTTTGTAAATCGCTTTCATTTAAAGCGACTGCTAAATGAATGTAATGTAATTTAATTTAATGTAGGGTTAATGTAAGGTTAGGGTTAGGGTTAGGGTTAGGGTTAAACATAAAACTGCTAGTAAACCAGATTACTAACATTTGCATTGCAAAACAACAATATACATTGTGCAAACTGTAGAAAGGTATTGATAATTTGTTAATACAAAAAAGTTGCATTTAGATGCTTAAAAAAAGAAGAAAAACATTAAAATAACCAGGTTTAGACAAAGGTAGGCAAAAGACCCCACCCCCCAGGCAGGTAGGTCACACTATGAGATAGATGAACACTGGCAACTATGGCCTACCCCCCTCCATCCCAAAACATATAAACACCCATCCTACTCCTCCTTTAGCTCCTCTTAAGAAAAGGAATGAGCTTGACCTTCTTGTGAAGAGACAATTCACTGGGCAGCTCCAAATCATTTTGCATTGTGCTAAATCAAAGCTTTGCAAAGTCCTCAACTTTTGATTTGTTGAATGACTTCCAAGCAGCTATTTGTACTTTGCAGGTGCCACAATAGCCAGCTCTGCTATTGGGGCACTTGTAACTATGGTGTTACGATCCAATCCAAAAGCAGCAAATGCCCCAGTTAGTTTAAGGCCTCGCTTCTTTCCTCTGTTATATGCTTTGAGTACTTTTTTGTAGCGGGCTACAGCCTTTTGAGGATGACATGCTGCAAAAGACAAAGGAGACCAATTAGACAACATAGAAGGTAAGACGGTAAACACATTAAACTTTAAAAGCATTGATAACAATACACTTGAAGAAACAATCGAACACCTTAAAGCCTGGTTTATACTTCTGCGTGAGGCGTGAGCGCGTTAGCAAATGTAAACGTTAATTTGGCGCTTACGTTCGCACAGTAGTTTGCCTACATACTTCAACGTAAGTTTAACGGGCCCACTAGGTGGCAGTGTCGCATTCAGTGATCCAGAATGTACAGAAAACCATAGAAGAAGCACAGACACGGAAACGCCCGTGCATATCCCGCGAAAGTATAAAGAAAGAAACCAAAGGTTGCACACTGCTTTTCATATTTTCTTATATGAAATCAAATCATGTTTATTTATAGAACAAGTTTAAAACAAGCAGAGCTGACCAAAGTGCTGTACAATATATTTACATAGTTTATCAAACAATACAGAAAACATTTGTAAAATATAGCCTAGCCTATATACATAGGCTATACTATGTACAAGCTACAGTGCATCCGGAAAGTATTCATACCCCTTCACTTTTTCCACATTTTATTATGTTACAGCCTAATTCCAAAATGGATTCAATAAAAAAAAAATTCTCAACATTCTACATACAATACCGCACAATGACAAAGTTAAAAAGTTTTTTTTACAATTTTTTGCAAACGTATTAAAAATAAAAAAAATTAATATCACATGTACAGAAGTATTCACACCCTTTGCTGTGACACTCAAAATTGAGCTCAGGTGCATCCCGTTTCCACTGATCATCCTTGGGATGTTTCTACAACTTGATTGGAGTCCACCTGTGGTAAATTCAATTGATTGGACATGATTTGGAAAGGCACACACCTGTTTATATAAGGTTCCACAGTTGACAGTGCATGTCAGAGCACAAAGCAAGTTATGAAGTCCAAGGAATTTAAACCTCCGAGACAGGATTAAATCGAGGCAGAGATCTGAGGAAGGGTACAAAAAAATTTCTGCAGCGTTGAAGGTCCCAACGAGCACAGTGGTCTCCATCATTCGCAAATGGAAGAAGTTTGGAACCACCAGGACTCTTCCTAGAGCTGGCTGCCCGGCCAAACTGAGCAATCGGGGGAGAAGGGCCTTGGTCAGGGAGGTGACCAAGAACCCGATGGTCACTCTGACAGAGCTCTGTGGAGATGGGCACTGCAGCACTCCACCAATCAGGCCTTTATGGTAGAGTGGCCAGACGGAAGCCACTCCTCAGTAAAAGGCACATTACAGCCCGCATGGAGTTTGCCAAATGGCACCTAAAGGACTCTCAGACCATCCATTAGCTATACCGCTTATCCTATGCAGGGTCGCAGGGGGGGGCCTGACCTGGACAGGTCGCCAGTCTATCACATGGCCAACACATAGGGACAGACAACAACTCACACTCACATTCACACCTACGGACAATTTAGAGTCACCAATTAACATGCATGTTTCTGGACTGTGGGAGGAAACCCACGCAAACTCCACACAGAAAGACCCTTGGGTCAGGCAGGGATTGAACCCAGGACCTTCTTACTGTGAGGCAACGGTGGTACCCATTGAGCCACTGTGACTCTCAGACCATGAGAAACAAAATTCTCTGGTCTGATGAAACCAAGATTTAACTCTTTGGCCTGAATGCCAGGCGTCATGTCTGGAGGAAACCAGGCACTGCTCATCACCTGGCCAATACCATCCCTACAGTGAAGCATGGTGCTGGCAGCATCATGCTGTGGGTTTTTTTTTCAGCGGCAGGAACTGGGAGACTAGTCAGGATGAAGGGAAAGATGAATTCAGCAATGTACAGAGAGATCCTTGATGAAAACCTGCTCCAGAGCGCTCTGGACCTCAGACTGGGGCGAAGGTTCACCTTCCAACAGGACAACGACCCTAAGCACAGCCAAGATAAAAAGTAGTGGCTTCGGGACAAGTCTGTGAATGTCCTTGAGTGGCCCAGCCAGAGCCCAGACTTGAACCCAATTGAACATCTTTGGAGAGATCTGAAAATGGCTGTGCACCGACGCTCCCCATCCAACCTGATGGAGCTTGAGACGATCTGCAAAGAAGAATGGGAGAAACTGCCCCAAAATAGTTGTTGCAAGCTTGTAGCATCATACTCAAGAAGACTTGAGGCTGTAATTGCTGCCAAAGGTGCTTCAACAAAGTATTGAGTAAAGGGTGTGAATACTTATGTACATGTGATATTTAATTTTTTTATTTTTAATAAATTTGCAAAAATATGTTATCCCGGGAGACTCCGGAGGCAGTTGCAAGGTACCGACAGGCCCGAAGGACTGCAGCCTTGGCCGTGGCAGAGGCAAAGCAGCGGGTGTGGGAGGAGTTCGGAGAAACCATGGAGAAGGACTTTCGGTTGGCACCAAAGCGGTTGATGATGACATTTGCAAATGATGATGATGACATTTGCAAAAATTCTAAAAAACTTTTTTCACTTTGTCATTATGCGGTATTGTGTGTAGAATGTTGAGCAATTTCAAACATGCCTTTTATTATTAAAATCATCGAGAAAGTTGTTTTACAACAACTAAATGATTTCTTAGTCACCACTGGCTGCTATGACACCTTCCAATCAGGAAGACCAAAATAATATGAACATATATTACCCCGATTCTCAAATCACTACACTGGCTTCCATAGATGTAGATAATTTATTTTAAAATACTGCTGCTCACCTACAAGTCACTAAATAATCTGGGACCAAAATACATTACCAACATGCTGATACAGTATGGACCCTCTGGACCTCTCAGGTCACCTGAAACAGGTCTGCTAACCGTCCCCAAACTTAAAACTAAAAAAGGTTAAGCAGCGTTAAGCTACTATGCGACAAACACAGTAGTTGGTAACTTCTGAAAAACTGAGGCTCTGCCATTGTGCATGAAATACAATACAATACAACGAAATTATTGATTTGATTTGAACAAGCAATAAAAATAAATGAAAGTGCAATTCTTGTACAACTATATTATCCAAAATGTAATGCACTTACAACAGCCATCCAGTTTTTTACCTCTTTTGGAAGTTGCTTTATGTTTGTCCTTCTTCTATTTCTTTCCTTTCTTCTTCTTTTTCTTGTGCTGATTGATTTTCTTGCGCTTTTTTCTTGCTTTTTTTTCCTTGTCTTTCTAAGAAACAGATTGAGAGGAGGATGAAGATGAGTTGTAGGAAGAGTCTGAGGAGGATGAGGCCAAGTCAGAGTAAGATGAACTGGATGACATGGAGGAAGAGCTGGATTTAACTGCACCCCCGTCATTCATCTTTGTGGCTTAAACACAAAACAATAGGATTTTTATATGTACATTTTAAGGATGCGCCGATATTGACCTTGTTGATTGCATTACAAATTAAGGTACCATGGTGCACCGCACTATGAGATTATTGAGGTCTGGATTTTTTATATTTTTATATT